>CAUYQV010055249.1:0-128397 GCA_963574575.1 Galagoides demidoff
GCCTGTGGTCCCAGCTACTTGGGAGGCTGAGGCAGGAGACTCGCTTGAGCCCAGGAGTTGGAGGTTGCTATGAGCTGTGATGCCATGGCACTCTACCCAGGGGGATAGCTTGAAGCTCCGTCTCAAAAAAAAAAAAAAAAATAAGTTAATGGGTATCATGTAAGTTATAAGGAACATGGCCCAAATAATAAGCTTACAGATCACCAGAAAAATTCTTAAAACAAGAAAAGCTGTAAAGAGTAAAGGAATAAAGGAAGAAACATTAAAACAGAAAATGTAAGACAGGAAGCAATAGGATAAGAAAAAATATGTATAACTAGATGTAAATGGGATAAAATCATCTCTTAAAAGAATTGAAACTGGGGGATTTAATAAAAAGGGTACAGAGATTCTGAAATGCCTGCCCCCTTTGAGAATCTGGTTGTGATCCATGGATAGCTTAGTGATTAGTATTTAAGAGCAGAAAAAGAAAGAGCTGTGCTCTGCGGGAGTGTCTGGTCCAGCCAGACTGACCTCCAGGCAGGCCCCTCTGCGTAGCTGACCTGTTACCCACCCATTGGTGCATGAGAATTTCTCAGCATCCGCCAATTCCTTCCCAGCGAAATCCAAGTACATGCAGATTTGTTGAGTGCCGCTAAGTGGAAACACAAACTGCTTTTCTCTGCTCTCACAGTCCACACGGAGGACTTCTGGGACCACATGTGTGGGGACTTCCCCACCACGAGCCAGCGGTCAGTCTGCACCCGGCCCTGGCTGGGTGTCCTCCATTCCACTTCAGTCCCAACACTGTCTACCTGGGGACAGCTTAGTCCCGAAGGCTGCCTCCCACTTCTGATGCCAGTCTCCAGCCCCCTGGACTTCTGCTGACAAACTGAGATTCCCACAGTCCCATCTGGAGTTGAATTCATCTGCTAGATTGGCTCACAGGCCTCTGAACACAGAATACACATTTGCCAGTTTATTCTAAGTGATATCACAGAGGACGCAGAAGCAGGTGCATAGGCCAAGGGGTGAGGAAGGGGCTCAGAGCTACCTGGACACTCCCTGACCCCATCTTTTTGGGGTTTTATGGACGATTCCATGACATAGACATGATTGATTAAATCCCTGGCTTTTGGTGATCAGCCTAACCCTTATCTCCTCCCCTCTCCTGGAGGCTGAGTTGGGGGTGGGGCTGGAAGTCCCATCCTCCGTCCTGAAGCTGCCTGGGGGCTGTCGCCATCAGTCCACTGGCCACATGCTGAATACATCACTGTGAGATCCCAAAGATCATAGCGTGTGTGCTAGGAAAACAGGTGAAAATCAAACAGGTGGTTCACAGTTTATCTCACTCACCTTTGTGCGTTTATGACAGATTCAATCAAATCCGATCAAACTGTGGTTGGGGGACTTGCAAATTGACTATCAGATATTTGGATGGAGAACCCGACATACATACTTCACGTTACGTTCTCTGCAGTCAGTTCAGACGTTCTCCACAGCAGAGCGAGATCTCACATTCTCTAGAGGCCGTGAGTAAATGGAAGCCGAGGGGAGTGAATGCGTTTACTAAGGCTGAGATGTGCACAGTGGCATTTCTCGTCTCTTTATTTAGCACGCCGTTGCCTTAGCTCAGAGTCACTCCAGGCTTTAGTCCCAAATCTGTTTGTCTGCCATTCCTACAAAGTTTTCACAAACGTGATGGAGAGAGAATTTGCTGAAGTCACAAAGAGTTTGGTTTGGGAAAACAGGGGTGGCCCCATGTGTGGTACCCTGGGTCTGCAGGTGCTCCCAGGACTGTTAGTTGGTGGCTCTCCACGGTTCCTGTGGCTTTCGGCCGGGGTGGGGGCAAGGCTGCAGTGCTCAGGCCAAAGGGGCCGGACCCCGACTTGGCTTCTGCCAGCAGCCCGAGAAGCCTGCCTCTGCCGACCCCACGCACGGCAGGTTCTGAGCAGGGACTGGATTGCTCCGGCTTGTTTATTTTCTCTGAATCTGTTATCTTTGTACCAAGGGCACAGTCAGTGTCTTTGTTTTTACCTTTGAGAATAATTCATTTGTTCATTCATTCAACAAATATTTGAGTGCCTACTCTCTGCCCAGCTCTGTTCTGAGCACTGGGGTCAGAGCAGCAAACAAGAGAACACAGTCCCCACAGAGAGCTTTCACACCACCAAGAGGTGGCGGAAGTCAGGACCAGGACACGGGCGTGTGTGAGAGCCCCAGGGCCAGGCAGTGGTCAGGTTAGGTGAGGGTTAGGATGAGGAGAGTGCAGCTGCAGTCAGACTCTCCCGGTTTGAGCTCCAGCTCTGCCACTTGCCCTTGTATAACAGGGAACGTCAGCCTCTCTGTACCTCAGTTGCCCCATCTGTGAAAGGGGGTTGTGATAGCACCACCCTCAGAGAGCTGCTGTAAGCATGGAGTACTCCCAGGAGGTAGGTGCTGTGTTGTGTTAGACGTGATGACATTATGGGGTCAGGTGAGGGGGGCAGGTCAGCAGGGACTGGGGAGGGCAGTATTTCTAAAGGGCAGTCAGGGCTGGCTTCCTGGAGGTGTGGAGCAAAGCCTGGAAGGAGGTGACAGGCGTGCCAGGCAGACTCAGGGTATCTATCCTTGGAGAGCCCCGCCTTGGTGAGGTGGCAGCAGAAAGCCCTCCGGGGCATGTGCAGTGGTCAGGGTGGCTGGGAGCCGTGAGGTCGGACGCAGGCGGGCAGCAGGCACTGGAGGACTCTGGATGTTACTCTGAGAGATGCAGGAGCCGTGGAAGGCAGAAGGTCCACCTGCCGTGACCGGCATAGTAACAAGATTTCTGTGGCCACTAGTTGGGAGTAGGCTGAGGAAGGTGACAGGAAGGCCAGTTGGGACAGGTGGGGAGGATGATGGTACAGCCACAGCAGCCCCAGGGGGGCAGGAGAGGAATGGGCAGGCGTCATCCAGAACCTGGCAGTGGGGGCACTTCCTGGGGGGCTGGACATGCACCGTGAGGGACAGGAAGTGCAGTGGTGACCCCGGAGTGGCCTGAGCCCACAGGGCTGCTGTCGAGTCTGTGTGAGGAGCAGGCAGGGCAGGGAGCGCAGTTCTGGGCCCGTCGGACTCCGATGGCCTGTTTGCTTCTCGGAGCCACTTTAACAGGACGCCACACACCAGGTGTCCTGAGACAGCAGGACTGTTCCCTCACCGCTCCACACACCAGAGGTCTGGAATCGAGGTGCAGCAGGTCATATGTCCTCCGAGACCATGGGCAGGGCCGTCCTCGCTGCCTCCAGCTCCAGACGAGCCTGCCAGTCCCTGGCGCTCTTGCATCTCATCTGAACTTGCTCACCCCACAAGTGCCACCTTCCAGATAGGGGCACACTCACACCGCAAGGGTCAGGACACAGCAGGCAGTGTGGAAAGCAGTTCAACCCACAGAAGATGGCTGAGAGACGTCAGGTGGAGAGGGGTTCAGGAACAAGTGCCAGCTGGGATGGGAAGGTCTCCACAGGGGGCAGGCTTTCAAAGCTCAGAGGATGTGAGAGGGTCACTGTGTGTATGTAGACAAGCCCCAGGTGGTTCCCGTGCTGAGTCCTGGAGAACCCCAGTGGGCCAGGGAGGCAGAGGCGGCAGATGACAGGAAAGTGGCGCCCCAGCGTCCAAAGTGCAGAAAGCATTTCCCAGAGGAGGGAGTGGGTGGGGCTCAGACCTGCTGATAGGCCAGTCAGGTAAGAGGAAAGCAGAAAACACTGAACAAGGCTGAGCGCCGGTCTGGGGATTACATCATCCGGGTAGAACTTGCCAGTCTTGATTTTCTTGTCTTGATTTCCAGTGTTTGGGGCTCCGTGTACATGCTCAGTGTTTATTTCTGAAGGATGTGTTCATTCTGTAAACAACTGGCTGTGTGTCTGGACCTGAAGAGGTGCTGGGCATGGGATGATGGTGACCGACATGATGCCTGCCCTTGGACGCCTTTGTCTAGAGGGGGACATGGGGGACACTGATAAAACACAGTGCTATGGCTCAATGGCACTGGTCACTAGGGAGCTGCAGGCTGAAACCACAGCAAGATGCCATTCCATACCCACAGGGACGGCTAAAATAAAAACACCAGCTTCACCAAATCTCTGGGGGAGTGTGGACCAGTCGACCCAAGTGCACCACTGACCCGCTGCTCGTGGAGGCCTAACTTGGTTTATCTACATTTGAGAACTGTCCAGCAGGTGGTTTTTTAAAAAATTATTAAAAATATATCTACCCTGTGACCCAACAAGTTTCACTGGTAGGAATTTGCCCTAGAGAAATGGATATACACATCTACAAAAAGACACATAAGACTGTCCATAGCTGACTCAGTGCCTGTAGCGCAGTGAGTAGGGCGCCAGTCACATACATCGGAGCTGGTGGGTTCAAACCCAGCCTGGGCCTGCAAACAACAATGACAACTATAAGTAGCCAGGTGTGTGGTGGGCGCCTGTAGTCCCAGCCACTTGGGAGGCTGAGGCAAGAAAATCGCTTAAGCCCAAGAGTTTGAGGTGAGCTGTGACATGACAGCACTCTACCAAGGGTGACATAGTTAAGACTCAGTCTCAAAAAAAAAAGGAATGTCCATAGCAGCTTTATCCCTAATGGTCTAAAACTGGCCACAACCCAGGTGCCCATGAGGAGAAGTAGAGAAATCACGGTGTGTCCCTGCAGAGAATCCAGCTCAGCAGAAGACGGAAGAGGGACGGATAATACATGAGGAGGGAGACTCTGAAGCAAGCTGAGCGGAAGACACTATCCTGGGAAGCCCAGATCTTGCAGTATCATTGCACACAAATTATACCCAAATAAAACTAAAAAATTATATTTATCAAAGGTGTTCTTGGGAGTCATCCAGAGAGCTGAAGGCGTGCCAAGTGTCGGGGGAGGCTGTGAGGTGTCCTCGGAGGGGACGCCGTGTCAGGAGATCAACCTGGTCGAAAGCCCAGCACTGAGAAAGGGCTTGACCTTCTTGGCGAGTGCCAGGGGCTGAAAAAGCCAATCCCGGTTATTTCATGGAATTTGTTTTCTTTAGGCTCAGTGTGGATCTGAGGCAAAACTACCCCCCCCCCAACACAAGCTGCTTCGGGGGACCCTGTTTAGATTTAAATTTTACAACAGTCCCCCCATCAGTGTAATTTTTTGCAGGAAGTAAATTATTTCTTATAGTCAGTTTTTTACAAGAAATTATTTGAGTACGATGCAAGTAACCTGATGCTTTCTATTTTTTTCTCCTTAAACAACAGCTGCAGATCCTCGTAGACACTGGAAGCAGTAACTTCGCCGTGGCGGGCGCCCCGCACCCCTACATAGACGCGTACTTTGACACGGAGCGGTGAGTGAGGGTCTGTGTTGGCACCTTGCACTTGGGTCGCGTGGTTCAAAACACACCAGAGCCCAACAGCCAGAAGCTGCTTCATTTTAAGGGAAGGTGTATGCATATATTTACACGAATTTGCATGTGTGTGTACATGGTGTGTGTACACGCACACACGTGTATAGAAGTGTCTGTGAGTATGTGTGAGTTCATTCCAGGGGATCCACAGCAAGACCGTCCTGTAGATTCATGTGAGATTCTCTTTATGAATATTCAAGTCAAACACGGCTTTTGTAGTTAGGCCTAAGGTGCAGGGGCATGTGGTCCTTCCTGCGGCGTGGCTGGGGAGGAGCCCAGTGTGAAACTGTGAGGCTGCCCGGTGCTCTGGATGGGGCTGGGGTTGCTTCCTCAGTGGAGGAAATGCAAAAGTGCATGGAAACCCACCTGTGCACAGCCCCCTGGTCCAGCAGGGGTAAGGTGTGGTTCACAAAATGAGTTCAGTGGGAGGCGTGTCTGAATGAGAGAATCCCTCAACATCCTGAGCACAGCATTAAGGCCACCGGAAGGGGCTCCGTGCAGCGATGACGGGGTTGGGTCGTGAGAAGCAGGATGGTGGCCAGAGGAGATGTTTGCCCTGAGCAAGCTCCACCCAGTGCGTACTTCAGAGGAGCTCTGGGTGGGCCATGGCAGCCTGCGTCAGCCTTCACTTCTGGGGGAGCCTGTGGACTCTGAGTGATTTCACATCTGCTTTTGTGATCCTAAAATTTAAACTCAGCAGACAGAACCAACAAGCTGGCATGTGGTGCTTTGCTTCCCAGGGTCGTGACCTGCCTGCAGCCTCAGAACTTCCACGGGGGCTTTCCCCACGGTGCGCCCTTCTGGTGTCCTCCCCGCCCACCGTGCACCCTTCTGGTGCCCTCCCCGCCCACAGTGTGCCCTTTTGGTGTCCTCCCTGCCCACGGTGCACCCTTCTGGTGTCCTTCCCGCTCACGGTCCTCATCCTCCTCATCAGCGGTGTGTTGTTCCAGGAAGAAAGGCCAACTCTAGCATGGGGAGAAAAGGAGAGAAGTGAGAGCTGGCAGTGCCTGAAAATGCCAAGCATCTCCGAGGAGCAAGATGGCTTGCCGGGAGGAAAGAATGCATGAGAAGTGTGCCCTTGTCTGTCCTGCTGCGCTCAAACCTTGGGCTTTTGGTGGTGCAAATGCCCTGGGCTCATACATACACAGCTGAGCTGCTTGCTGGGGACACGGCCGGGGTGGCCAGTGTCTCGTGGGGCTTCGTGGGGCTATCCTCTCCCGCAAGGAACTACCTAGAGCTTAGTTTGTGACCCCATGTCGTGACCATTTTTCATCCTTGGTACTGTTGTGATGTGGGGTGACAGAGGGAGGTTGTATGCAGTCACTGGAACCTCGACGTGGAAGCTCTCTGTCTCTCTGGCACCAGGAGCCTGTGCAGTCAGGGGAGGTGGAGGCTGAGTGGGCAGCACTGTAGACCTGCAGCACCCAGTGCAGACTGACCAAGGTGGATTGAGTAAGACTCAGACACCCCGAGCAGCCTGGGTTGCTTTGTCCATTTGTGTTGCTGTAAAGCAATGATTTTCAACCAGTGTGCCCCATGGTGTACCGTGAGAGGGTCTTAGGTATATCATGAAAGTTTTTAAAGGTTGTTAATTAAATTTAAGTATATTCTTTTTTTTTTTTTTACCTTTTTTTGGATCAACATAATTTAAGTATGCCATGAAGTGTACCATCAGATTTAAAAAGATTGAAAAATAACACCGCTGTAAAGGAATCCCCGAGGCTGGGTCATTCCTTAAGGAAAGAGGTGTATTTGGCTCCTGGTTCTGTGGGCTGTGCAGGAAGCCTGGTGCTCGCACCTGCTTCTCACAAGGATGTCAGGAGCCTCCACTGAAGGCGGAAGGGGAAGGGGAGCCAGTGTGTGCAGCTCACAAGGCAGAGAGGTGCAGGGGAATGGGAAAGGTGCTAATAGGGGGACTCGCTTGATCATCGCCATGAGGATGGCATCAAGCTGTTTACGAGGGGTCCCGACCTAGACACCGCCCACCAGACCCCACCCCCACATGAGATTTGGGGAGACATCCAGACTATGTCAGCTGCAGACATGGTTTTCCCAAATGATAAGGAATCTTGGTAAGATTTTTAAAAATTGTCACTTTCCCTCAATTTACACAGTGCCTACCATCCAGTACACGTTAGACTCATGGTGGGTATTCTGCACATATGTGAAGGGAAGGCACAGGTGCGCTGGGGAGGGGGCAGCAGTGGGGCTCACCCGGGTGAGCTGGTGTGGGACTGTGACCGGACTTCATTTCACAGGGCCACCCCGCACAGCCAGGATAGCCAGTGTGCCCCGCCAGCAACTGAGAACACCCTCAGAGTTTCCAGAAGTCCCCAGGAGACAATGCCTTCCCTATGAGAACCACTCACTTGCCTGCCCCCGGAGGCCCCAGCCCGGAGTCATTCCCACCGCCAGGCGCTGGTCGGCACTGCACGTCTCTGCCCAGTTACCTGCACCTGCCAGGGCTGGGCACAGGGCAGACTTCTCGCACTTGGGGTCCTTATTTAGCTGGTGTCTCGCCCTTGGCTGATTTTGTTTCTCATCACACGTCTGCAGATGCAAGATACGATAGGAAAACACGGTGAAGTACGGTGAAGCCGACGGGGATGATGCGGACGGTTACTCCCCAGACTGCGGTGTGCATACCGAACACTGGGGCTGGTGCCTCCCTTCCTGGCAGACAAATGGCAGCTCTTTGGCAGCCAGCATAGCCAGTATCCACAAAGGCGAAAGCACACCTCTCAACCCGCGCGTCCTTTTGCCAGGCAGATGCAATTGTCGACACGTTCAAGGGTAAATAATGGTCAGCATTCCCAGTGCAGTGTCCGATGTTTAATCAGCTGCGGACACCCGGGCAACTTTCTCAGTTACCTTCGACTGTTCACTGTTTGGTTGAGCTGTGGCTCTCTGAGGCTCCGGGGGACATGCGTTCTAACCTACCTGCTGGCACCATTTGCATCTTTCAGGGGATGTTGTGCCCATCACCAGGTTTGCGTATGTAGGGCAGGTGGTTTCTACCTACAGACTGGGCTTCTTGTCCGTATGCATCTAATTTAGTAGGTAGACTCCTGGGACCCTCCGAAGCTCTTCTGATGGCAAAGTCTTCCCTTCTGCTAATCTCACAGGAGAATTTGGGAGTCTGTCAGCTTTCTGGCACTCAAGGCTCGGATCTACTTCTCCTTTTGTGGGTAAATAAAAAGTGAAATAACAGAACACACCCCAGTCTAGGGACAGCACCTCCCTTCCCTCCCGGTGGTCAGTGTCACCCTGTTGTAACCTCACCCTTCAAACTCAGCCGGCCTTCCTCGTTTCAAGAACTGCTGAGCCTGGCTTATTACACTACAGCGTCACCCACATTCTGAGGCCGCAGCCCAGCACCCCTTTCTTTTTAAGAGACCCTTTCTCAGCAGAGCTGTAAGGTTTCTTCTTATCTGAATCAGGTGTGAAGCAGCCGGCCTCCAGAGTTTTAAGTTCTACCCCTCAGCTGCTCCTGCCACCGTGCTGGCTTTGCAGGAGAAATACTTTGTTGGATTTGTGTTCACCTTGTTTTCTCTGCTTTTCCGGAGCTGCTTCGAGGCTAATCGTCAACACAGATTTGGTGTAAATACGCGAGTGCTTTCTCTCCACGTCAGTTATGTGTGACTGATTTGTCCCCTGCTTTCAGCCAACTCGAGAGTCGGCCTGTGCTGTACTTTCAAATACCATTGTATTTGATGGAAAGCAGGAGAACGATGTTCTTTTTCCTTCTCAATTTTTGACAAAAGGTTTCTTTTCTGAGCTGTAGCTCCCTGCCCTGTGATGTTTCTGCATTAGCTTGTGCCTCTGATCTCTTAGTGATAATAAGGTTTCTAGTTGGGTTTTTCAGCCTCTGATTCAAGTCCCCAGTCTTTGGATATTCAGGCTTCATGCTTCCTAAAACATTTTATAGTAATTGGAGATTAGGCTTGGGGTTCTTTCGAAAGGCCTCTTTGATCTGTGGAATGAGAATCAGGCTACCATTAGTCATCGGTGACTCATCTTCATCAGACTCCATCTCTCCATAGTAGTGAATATGCCAATGAATTACTATATAGCAAAATCGAAAAAGAAAAGAGTGTGTGTTTCTTTAATGTACATTTTTTTTTTTAGCCAATAAAATGGTCTCCAACCAGTTGGCTTGATGAAGATACAATATACTCTTTCCTTGAGCACCTATTGATCTATTCAGGAAATCAGGTATATTCCCATTAAAATATCTCCTCACTCCTGTAATCCACCTGGAGTGAAGCTAATTTATTTTCTTCCACCGATGCTTATAAGTAGAATTAAGGAATTAAAGAACCACGTGGCAGACCTGGGCACAGATCAAGTGCCTTTCCACGCCGTGAGGACAGACATTGTACCTGATCATTTAGATGATTTCTCAAACCTGCCTGTGGTTTGCCTGTCCAGAGGGGCGACTTGCCATTGGTGAGGATGTTGATGAACCAGCAGGTTAGGCTGGCAGAACAGCCCTGGGCTCCAGTGGTCACGTGCATGCAGGTGTGGTCCTTCCAAAATCACAGAAGAGTAGGACAGGCATCTGGTCGGCTGGGCCAGGCCAGCAAGCCCTCAGGTGGACTCCAGACCCTACGGTGTGCAGGAGAGCCCCAGCGATGTCTTGGGTGGAGTTCTTCAGCAGACTCGGCACTCCCTGGGTGGGGGCTCAGGAGACCCAGAGCCGGCCTGAGCATTCAACTCCTTCGAATGCTGTGCTTCCACCTTCCCTTCTTACAGTCTCTGAGAACAACAGTGGGATTCTTTAAAATAATCAGTTGCTCTATGGTTCTTTTCTCCTCTGTTCAGTGGATTCACTTTTCACGCCTGCATCCCCTGAACGCTCTTCTCAGGCAGGATGTCTTCTGAGCGTGGTTCAAAGTGCTGTGACTGCTGTGAGCGTGTTTTCTCCTGGCTGCCCGCATCCCCGACTGACTGCTGTTTCTGAGCAGCCAAACAGACCTTGCAAATGAGGGGCCCGACTGAGGCTTTCTCTTGGTGGATTTGATTATTGTGTAGAGCAATCAAGAGCCAAAGCATTCTAGTCCCAAGAGGTAGGTGCTAGAAAATAAAGATGAAGGAATTTTTTTTTTTTCAATTTAAAGTACTGGAAACTCTACACTAATAATAATCCATAGTGTTTGCTTAGGATTCCTCTCTGGGGATTACTCAGTGGTTTAGTTCAGAGAGCCCAGGGAATATCAGTATGAGCTTAGAATTAGCCTTTTTCAGATTCTCTAGGACTGTGCTTTCTCCAAGTAGTCACCAGCCACAGATGACTATTTAAATTTAATTAATGTTGGCTTGGCGCCTGTGGCTCAATCAGCTAAGGCGCCAGCCACGTACACCTAAGGTGGCGGGTTCGAATCCCCAGCCCGGGCCCGCCAAACAACAATGATGGCTGCAACCAAAAAAATGGCCGGACGTTGTGGCGGGCGCCTGTGGTCCCACCTACTTGGGAGGCGGAGGCAGGAGACTCGCTTGAGCCCAGGAGTTGGAGGTTGCTATGAGCTGTGATGCCATGGCACTCTACCCAGGGGGATAGCTTGAGGCTCCGTCTCAAAATAATAAAATAAAAAAAAATAAAATTTAATTAATGTTAAAAGTCTAGTACTTCAGTTGCACTCTAATCACATTTCAAGTGTGTGTTGGCCACGTGCGACACCATGCTGGCCTGTGTGGATACATACGGAGTGTGTCTGTCCTCAGTGCGGGTCTGGTCTGGAGAACCTGACCTTGCACTTGTTGCATTAGAGCTTCAAAGTGTCAAGTCACCCCCTAGGGACTTGTCCCTTTCCATGGGGATAAATGGACTTTAAAATGAGAGAGTTTTCGGTATTCAGTAAGAGTAGCTCTATAGGAGCATTTTCTAGAAAAAAAAAATCCTTGGATTTTCTAATAATAGCTCATAGATTGAACAAAGGTAGGAAGTGATTAGACGATTATAATAATAGCAGCTATTTTCTTGCCTACCTGCTGTGTTCCAGGGTTTTGTTCTAAATGCTTTACAGAAGCATTTAACCCTCATAATTAACCCCATGAGGTAGGGCACATTATTCCCATTTTTTAGTTGAGGAAACTGAGGCACAGAGTGGTTAAGCAACTGGCCCTGGTCGCCCTTGACTAACACAACTCGTAAAGGAGTGACTAGTATGTGAATAGGCAGGGTAACTCCAGCTACCTCTCATCTCTCTGCAGACAACACCAAAATATCCAGACTGTTCCCTGTGTGAGGGAAAGGAGAACCTGGTCAGGAAACCACAGAAGAAATAAATGCTAAATGGACATTCAGGCTGGTTCAGGTTCTTACTAACATTGCAGATTCTCAGGAGGTTTCCATAGCTTGGGTGGAATAAAAATGAAACAACTTTCAGAAGGAAATCATAGCACTGTAGACTATCTAGGGAAGCTGTAAGTCACCTGCCAGGCCAGGGGTCAGCACGCCGCAGCCCACAGGCCAGACCCACCCAGTGCCTGTCCTTCTAGCTGTGCAGGTGTCTGTGCGCTGACAGCTGCTTCCGTGTCCCAGCTGCAGAGCTGAGGATGGTGACTGAGGATTATGTGATCATACAGCACACAAAGCCCGAAACATTTAATTTCTGTTCCTTTACAGAAGTTTACCGACCTCTGTACTCAATCGTTTTCTCCAAGCGTTTCAGATAATTACCATTAGTGTATTTCTGAACTTGAAGAATGGCCTTAAATTATCCACGGGACTGAGTAATTCAGTATTTTCCTTGTCACGCATCAGAATGTGCATGTCCCCTCTGTGTACCAGGCACGTCTGAATTCACATTGGCACTGAAACTGGGCATTTCACCAATTCTCAAATAGCCACATCTCAAAAACCTGGCTGCACTTCAGCCAGTCCTTTCTGGGGGACCCCTTGGTGCTCGGTGGGCCTAGGGTCCACCTGCTGGCCCTTTCTTGGCTCTGCCTGCCCACCGCCGATTCGTGCCCACAGAACATTCCCTTGATGTTTCTCTTACTTTGAGATCATGGCAGAGTGAACTAAAATCGTAGGCAGATGTTAAAATCCAACATTTTTCATAGTCTATATCCCATTATGTTAGAATAAATTAAGTTTCCCCCAATTTTTTCCCAGACCATTTCAAAATTGCATTTTTCCTTGATTATAAAAGTTACATCTGCAGAAAACATGGAAGGCCCTAACAGTGATACAGGAAGTGCCCCTCTCCCCACACTAAACCCCACCTCTGATGCTCACCACTGCAAATATTTGAGTTATAAATAGTTTTGAAGAAGATTCTGCCACATATACAGTTTTTTCTTTTAATTTAACTTTATTCTGTGCCATTTAAAATTTCCAGGAAGGCTCGGCGCCTGTGGCTCAAGCGGCTAGGGCGCCAGCCACATACACCTAAGGTGGCAGGTTCAAATCCAGCCCAGGCCCGCCAAACAACAATGACAGCTGCAACCAAAAAAAAAATAGCCGGGCGTTGTGGCGGGCGCCTGTGGTCCCAGCTACTTGGGAGGCTGAGGCAGGAGACTCGCTTTAGCCCAGGAGTTGGAGATTGCTATGAGCTGTGATGCCACAGCACTCTACCCAGGGGGACAGCTTGAGACTCTGTCTCAAAAAAATAAATAAAATTTCTAGGAAAACACTTTCATTGCTACATAATTGCCCACCATATGATGTATTGTAATTTCCTGAACTGTTTCCGTTCTGCTGAGCATCTGAATCATTTCCAGCTGTTTGTGATTATACAAAAAAATGTCATGATTGTCTTTACATGTGAGCCTGTGTCTGCCTCCTGGGTGTGTCTCCTTGGGATTAGATTCTCAGAAGTGCAGTTACTGAATTAACGTATTTAACATGTATAAAGATTAAGAAGTGTACCCCAAGTGACTAAATCAAAGGTCATCTTATCTCTGCCTTGACCTCTTCCCTGCTCTCAAACAGAAGTTCAAGTAATCCTACAACAAAGATTTACTAGCGTGTGTTAATGTTGCACAGATTTAACTTTAAAACACAGTGAAATGAAATTCACAGGTGAACAGAAATACTTTAGAATTACCAGTGTGGTGATTTGATATTCATGTTAGGAATCTGATTGTTTTCTTAGGGAGATCATGATTTTAATGCCCAGATATTTGCCTAGAGTTGCTCCTTGGGTTTCTTCTGATATTCTAGCAGTTTTCAAATTTGAGGATAAGAATGACCCAGCTTCGGGGCCCTGGGGGAGAGCCTTGAGAAGGACCTGTGGCGTCCAGGACCTGTGCTTCAGTAGGGCCTGGTCATTGTGTGTCACTGGGTTGGATGTGGGAGTCTGAACCCTGGCCACTGCTGGCACAGGTGTGGAGATACTCCCCCCACCTCCAGCTGTGGGCACCTGCCTATGTCACAGAGCAGCAGCCCAGTAAAGCCAGAGAGCCAGACAGGTGCCCCAACTGGGTTGTGACCTTCAAAGGCTAAAGTATTTACGTAAAGCACCTGATTTGTAAGGTTTGACTTGGGCATAGGGAAGAATTAAACTCAAGGCCTTCTCTCTGGTTTGGAAAATGCTCTTCCCAAAATAAGTGATTATGTTTGGGGGGGACTGTCACTTTGTCGACCTCAACCCTATGAAGAATTGCTTGCAGGTAGCCAGGTGTTATGGTAGATGCCTGTAGTCCCAGCTACTTGGGAGGCTGAGGCAAGAGAATCACTTAAGCCCAAGAATCTGAGGTCGCTGTGAGGCCAGGGCACTCTACCGAGGGTGACATAGTGAGACTCTGTCTCAAAAAAAAATAAATAAAAATTGCTTGCAGGGCCTGGCACCTGTAGCTCAGTGGTTAGGGTGCCGACCACATACATCAGGGCTGGCGGGTTCAAATCCCACCCAGGCCTGCTAAATTAAAAAAAAAAAACAAACCTGGGCATTGTGGCAGGCACCTGTAGTCCCAGCTACTTGGGAGGCTAAGGCAAACTTAACCCCAAGAGTTGGAGGTTGCTATGAGCTGTGACCCCACGGCACTCTACTGAGGGCATCATAGTGAGACTGTCTCAATAAAAATTAAAAAAGAGAATTGCTTGCAGGCCCACAGTGGACTGTGTTTGGCCAGCTGTCTCTGCCATGACGCCTTCTCTCCTTGGCTTGGAACATACAGGCACGTGCTGGGACAGGACAGACTTCTCGTGTCTTTCTTTGCCCAGGTCCACCTCATACCGACCCAAGGGCTTCGACGTCACTGTGAAGTACACGCAAGGGAGCTGGACGGGCTCTGTGGGAGAGGACCTCGTCACCATCCCCAGAGGCTTCAACAGCTCCTTCCTGGTCAACATTGCCACTATTTTTGAGTCAGAGAATTTCTTTATGCCTGGGATTAAATGGAATGGAATACTCGGCCTGGCTTATTCCACCCTGGCCAAGGTAAGGCTAATTAATGGATTTAGTAAATCAAACGACCAGTCACCACTGGGCCAACTGACAGGTCCCAGGTCCTTGGAGACAGTCGGTGAGAGTCATGTGGTTGGAGGAGACCAGTGTTCACACAATTATATTTCTAAGCATTTTTAAAATTTAAAGTAAATGGTATGATCCTTTGACTTTTGGGGGATTTGTTTATTTGAGTTCTGTAGTTAAAAATGGTAATAGAATTTGAATCATGTGGATTATGGTATGTGTTCAGGAGCTTTTACTAGGGTAAAAAGAAAACACGTTTATTAAACTCATTTGTTTGCATGAGATGGAGCCTTATCAGGCTCTGTCCCAGGCAGCCCTGGGATGTGGGCAGCTGGACGTGCCTCTGTGGGGCTGACCATGTGTCCTGCTGTTTCTCAGGGGGCACCTCTGAGGAGGGTCGTAGAACTGGAAAGGGCACTGTGAGAACGTGCCAGCCACACCCCAGGGAGGAGCCCTTCCCCTCTTTGGCGTCAGAGCCTTCCCCAGATGGAGGAAGACGGAATTGGATGTTCCCCAAATATTTGTACTTGGGGCCAACCCAAAGAAAAATCTGTCTGTGTGCAGGAGGGGAGGAGGCAGGCAGGGAATTTCCATCTGGAAGGGTTGCCAGAGGTAGGCGGGGTCAGGCCCCAGGGGTGTGGCCTGGGCTCCAGGACACCCCCAGGGCTTCACGCACTTGACAACAGCTGGCTTCCATCCCAAGTTGTGGTGGCTTTGTTCTGCTGCCTCTGGAGAAGGCCAGATGGTGGCATGGCCAGACCCAGCCCCCTCCAACAGGGACTCATCACGCCTGTTATCCCAAATGCAAGTGTTCCCACAAAGACCACCTAGGGACGCATTCTGACTTAGGATTCTGTAGAAGCTGAGAAGAGCCAGCTAGGAGGCCACATAGAGCAGACCCGAACGTGAAAGGACTGTAGCTATTTGGTAACGAGATCTACTCCCACTCCCTCCAGAATTATAGCTTTAGTTCTCACGGATAGCAAAGAATTGTTCCAATGAATGACCCAGGGAGTCAGGGGACACCTTTGGCACCTGCCCTGCTACCGCTTATCCGTAAGTTTTCGTCAGAAGACTGCTGACTGGCGGTGACCAACTGTGGTTGTCACGTAGTTGTCAAGAACAGAATCCAAACGCAGGTGTGCTGCTCATTTCCTGCACACCCCACACCCCGGGCCAGCCCCAGCCAGGTCTTTCCTCATCTTTTCCCGGCTTGGTGAAGAAATGGGGGCATCATCTGAACCTCTGAGGGCGAGAGATGGAGACACAGCAGATAGCGGCTGAAATTTGGCGGTGGCAAATAACGAGGTTCTTAAACCTCACAAGTGTAGATTTCTTCCTCTCCTGCTACATTCCTGACCCCCAGAGTTCAGCAGGCTGAGGTGGGCTCTGTCCAGGGTCTGGGAGCCTGTGTCCTCACGGGTCGATCAGCTCTCATTTGCACGATCGAGAGCTGCAGCTGGCAGAGACAGACAGGGACTTCACACGAGAAATGATTCTGTCTTTTCTCCAAAATGTCGAAGATGAGACCCATCTCCTACCATAACGCACCTCCATGGCTTCTTGTGCCCGCCTCCCAAGGCAGTTATGATGGGAAATGTGACAACGTCCCAATAGCTGCTGGAAATAATATCCTGTTTTGACAACAGCTGTGCCCAAAGGAAAAACACGAGGCAGCAGGCAGGGCTGTCGGAGCTCTCTGGATGCTTGCATCTGGTCATAAGCTTGTTTTTTTGTGTAGTTGTGAAAAAATTAAATATAAAGACCAAGAATATTGTCTGTGGTATGTGGTGTCTACACTGTGAGTCATGAAGCAGGTGTCCTCTTTGTCACCCTCCCGCAGCCGTCAAGTTCCCTGGAGACATTCTTTGACTCCCTGGTGACACAAGCAAACATTCCCAACGTTTTCTCCATGCAGATGTGCGGGGCCGGGGTGCCCGTAGCTGGATCTGGTACCAACGGAGGTAGTCTTGTGGGTATCTTTTAGTCTTAAAAGGGTGAAAAATCATAAATTGATGGGGCTGGGTTTTTTTTTTTTCTGTTTTCTTAAAACACCTGATCAGGAAAATGAGAGGTGTAGGCGTGCGTAGGTACTGTGAAATTGTGATAATCCTTGTTATAGGTCCTTTTAAAAATGGATAAAATTAGCTTTACTTTTAATCTTTCCTAATCATCGTGCCATCTAGACGATTCTCATTGCTTCTCCCAACTCCATTAATGCTTTCTCCTGCTGTCCTCTGGAAAGGAACTGCTTTCTTTGGGGGGTGGGAGGTAGGGTGGCCAAGGGAGCCTCACCCTTGGTATCAGGACACAGGGTGATGCCTGCAATTTCATGAGTTTGGTGGGGAGACGGGGACACCTATACATCCTTTCTTTCTATCTCTCGACACACACACAGGGTGAGTGTTCTCTGTGGACACAGAGCCACGGCCGGCAGTACTAGGGACGTACTGTAGGCTGAGCTTACCTCCGTGGACCCTGCACGCATACATCTAGAGTGGGAGGTGACGGGAGGAACACCTGAGAAGGACCCACACACAGAGATGCCGCAGCCCCGTGCTCGCTGCCAGAGACAGGCAGGTCGCGGCCCTGCCCCCCAGCTGCCTGCGTTTGCCGAGAACAGGGCTGATTTAAACGCTTTTGTGTCCCCATCTGAGCAGAGAGGATAGCCTAGGAGGTGAGGGAACGTCTCACCGTCTTGTAGAAGGAAGCTCTGATTAGGGAACTCTTTTCTTCTTTCTTCCTTTCTGACTTCTCAGGGACTAAATTATTGTCAGTTAGTGTGGATAACTATTAAGTATTTGGGGGAGAAATCTCAATATTGTGAAGCTGAGATTGTAAGTACTTTCCTTAGATAAGGGAACCACCAACGCATCCCGTCTACACGAGGGCATAATACGGTCTGACCTTTGGCCTTGAAACCCCCACATCCCTTAAGCTTATCCTTGTTTCATAGGACCACAATAACCCACTGACTCCAGTGGAGTTCCCCTTTAGGGGGACGGGCTTCTCTGTGTAAACTGTTGCTGTGTCTGTGTTTTTTTTCCTCTTATTCCTGCAAATATTTTTCTTCCCAGGTCCTGGGTGGAATTGAACCAAGTCTGTATAAAGGAGACATCTGGTATACCCCTATTAAGGAGGAGTGGTATTATCAGATAGAAATTCTGAAGTTGGAAATTGGAGGCCAAAGCCTTAATCTGGACTGCAGAGAGGTGTGTGATCTCTGTTGTATCTGGCGGTCTGCATGTGCCTTACATGTGACAGCTGGGACCTGTGTATGGCATTAGAGGGTGCATTATGTTACCAGATAAAACAAAGTTTCACAATGTGAAAACACACAGGGCTTTTCTGCATGGAATGGCTAAGTCAGTGAATCTGTCCCCACTGAAGTGCTTCCTCCCACTGGCTTAATAGGACAAAATAAGCATGAAAGGGTGAGCAGGGATGGGTCTGAACCACACCTTCCATCATTCACCGTAGTCTGTTGGGCCCTGAGCTCCATTTAAAGTGAACTACAGTTGTCATCAGTGTAGAAAAAAAAAATCACTACTTTTATCCTCCATCACACATCACAGCCCCCCACGCTCGTGATACACAGACACTTGCTGCTCTGAAGTTGGTGGTGTAAAGAGGACAGCCAGATGTGCCGTGGTGCCAAGCCCTGTGACCCGTGCTCACAGCCTCCCCTGCACTAGGACTGACACATGGCACGTTACGACATTATGGTTGTGATCAGGCTGGAGGGAGCGTGGTCTTCTATGGCATTTTTAGAATGGTTTATAAAAGCTACCAGCATTTTGTTGTAATCCTACCTGTTAGGGTTGAGGTTATATTAACCATCAGGTTCCAGTATCAATTCTCACATACGTGGGTGCCTCTGAGAAACCACCCAAAGGTTGATAAAATGGTGGTCCCTTCCACTGTTTTGGCCCTAAACCCACAAATCTGGGTTTATAGTCAGAAGAATTAAAGAATCCTCTGGGGTAATCTAATGCAAGGGCTTAAAATAAAACGCAAACTTGTGTATGTTCAGGTGTGCAGGCGCGTGTGTGTATGTGTATGCGTGCATGTGTGCATACACGTGTGTGCGTGTGTATGTGTCTGCACATGTGTATTCATATGTGTATATGCATTTGTGCGTATGCATGCGTGCATGAGTCTGTGCGTGTGTACGAGCATGTGTGTGTGCACGGGCTCACATTTGGAGGCCTGCTTCTTAGGTTCCAGGCCCGCTCCTGCCTGCCTCGTCTGCACCACACACCCCCCCCCCACAAGAGAAGCAGCAGCAGACCCGGCACCCCCTGCCGCAGCCTTGCACTTTGCTTTGGGCCTTCCATATATTTGCTTTTCTTACATGAACAAAAATATATATATTTTAAATTTGTTTTTAAGCTGGAAATACTTTTAAGGATACTAATCAATTGACATATCTCATCTTGTTAAAATTCTGAACTTCCTCCCTTACTTCTTTAGACCTGGTTGGTAGGGCTGTTTGGTCATAGGACTCCTGGGTTTACTTGGATCAGATGCGTCCTGGGCAGCCTTGCTGACGCACCCCTGTGTGTCCCTAGTGGCAGGGATGGCCTATCATGTGTCACTTACTCCCCTGCTTTCTCCTCCCTCTGCCCCATAAAAAAGGTTGCAGGTGGGATGGGGCTGGCAGTGCCTGTGTGTGTGAGAGTCGATCATAGAATGTGTCTGGTTCCTTTCTAAATGCAAGTGTGTGATGTCTATTGAAAATTATCTTTTCTTCATCTCTTTCTTCTCCTGTGAGATAATAGAGAGTTGATTTTTTGTACAGTTCGAGTAAGTGGCTTTTAATATGTCATTTCACCCTCTAAAGACAGACAGGTGTTCCCTCTGCCCTGGGGGAGGCCCCTTGCTGGAGCGAACCAGGCAGCTCTGGGGAAGGAGAAAGCTCTGCCCCGGGGCTGCCAATTTAGATCACATAGTCCCTTCCCTGGGCCTTAGTTTTCTTACCTCTGCAGGGAGAATGTTGGTCTAGAAGGTCCTGGACGCCCAAGTTCTGAGAATATGAAATGAAGTATAGTCCCCAGCGAGCCCCTGCGGCTGCCTGGATCTGAGTATGACAGGCACACAGTGGTGGCGGCTGGAGCCCAGTGGCTGCCTGGATCTGTGTATGATAGGCACACGGTGGTGGCAGCTGGATATCACTGGTGTCGCTCACGCACCTCTCCCCTGCTCTCCTCTGTTCTAGTATAATGCAGACAAGGCCATCGTGGACAGTGGCACCACGCTGCTGCGCCTGCCACAGAAGGTGTTTGATGCGGTGGTGGAAGCTGTGGCCCGCACGTCTCTGGTGAGTCCCCGGGAGCCTCATGGGTCTTCAGACACCAGGTCATGATCACACACTGGTGGCCTCCCAGCCGTCGCTCTAGATGGCTTGAATTTTTATATTTTGTATTTGTATATTTCATATATATCATAGGTGTGATACTAACAAACATCTATTTATTTCATATTCATTTTAACTTTTTATGTTTTTAGGGTTATTTTTAACTATAACTTGCTAATTTCACAATCTTGTTAATTGACCTTAACCAGCAAATAATTCCTTCACTCCAACCTCAGAGGACTTGGATTTGAACGTACAGTGTTTTTAGTATTTCAAATAATAGTTCAATCGGTGTAGTATTTTTTTTATCTGAGAAAAGTAGCACTTGGTAATATAATGGTATTAAAGTTAACAGTAAATCAAGACAACATTTATAGCCCTCAAACACATAAACCAAAAACTCTCACTCTGGTTTGGCCTTCACCTAAGCTGTGCTGTTATCTTAACTTCTACTTCTGAAAAAGGTTATGATTTTTTTCACAGAGGACAGAGGTCAGTGGGCTAGTCGAATAACGATTTTATGGCCATGCTCTGACATATAATTAAAATCATAGCTGAGGATGATGGATCTCTTGGGGACCTGGGTGGTGTCAGCTTTCCAGTCGGTTCAGGCCACAGCATGGGATAGAACACAGCTATAGGGGCAAATGGAATGAAATTTAGTGTAGTTTTGTCGCTTACAGCTGGTTGCCAGGGAGGAGTTTTGGTTTCGTGGCCTCTGAGAACCCCCACGCTCTCTCCATGGGGTGGCTGCGAGGACCTGGGGCCAGCGGCCTGGTGTGCAGCAGATACTCTGATGTCCGGCCCTGGTGCTGCTGCTCTGTGCCGGGTATGGGACAAACATTACCTTTGGCCACTTGAGTATTTTCACAGCCTCTGTCCACCTAGAACCATCTTGCAAGATCACCAAGAAAGGAGTGGTCCCTGCACAAGGCCTCAGTCTCGGTACTAGCATGGGGCAGACAGCGCCACTACTCTTATAATGGCTGAATTCAAACAACAGCTGATAGGAAAGGGCATGGCAGTCACCTCGATACAGGTCACAGCAGAAACATGGAGAGAGGGCTTTTGGTTGTCCTGAACCTAAACTTTAAAGTTTGTAACGGCAGCAAGCCGATGAAGCCAACATAGGGGGAGATGAAGGAGAGGGGACCCGGCCCCGTCACACCCGCAGGTCTCCAGATGGCAGCCTGAGGCGCTGCCCTTGACACAACAGAGCCCGGGTCTTTCCCACTATCTGCTGAACTGGAAAAAATGGGCAGGTAACATTTTTAATGCCTTAAATTTAGGACACTTGCTAAAAATCACCCCAAACTTAAAATGAGGAGCAATACACTGATTTCTTAAATAGCAAAACTGTCTAGACGCCAGGTCTGGCCACACACTGAGGCCCTCCGAACCTTCGCTTCAGGTAGTTTGAATTTTTATATTTTATATTTGTATATTTCATATATAACATAGGTGTGATACATATAAACATCTTTATATATTTTATATTCATTTTAATTTTTATATTTTGAAATACCTTTTTAACTATGACTTATCCATTTCAGTCTTATTCATTAACATTAACCCACCAATAACGCCTCTTTTCCATCCTCAGAGAACTTAGATTTGAACGTGCAGTGTTTTTAGTATATCAAATAATAGTTCAGTTGGTGTAGTGAGCTACACTAATTAGCCTGGGTATCTTCAGACTTAGCATGCTGGATGATAAATGTCTGACAACTGTCTCAAGCATGTGTATGAAGCTTCAGTTGTGACTCCAACAGGCAGCGGCCCGGGCTCTGTGCCAGAGAGGCAGGCCGAGGACTGAAGGCCGTTCCCACTCCCGGGCCCCTCACCCCATGTGTTCTGCAGGGCCTGGCTTTGTGCGAAAACCAGATCACAACGTTTGTTTGCCTCGTCTAAAATTATCCACTGAATTCATTCAGCGCCTGCGTCAGGAAGGAGAGACGCGGGAAGGCTGTTTGTCTTGGGCAGGGAACACTCAGCCAGGGAGCACTGTCTTGGTCTCACATCCGTGGACCAGAGGCCTGTTTGTTCTTCGTATCCGCCAGGTTCCTGTAAGCCGGCCTGCCTGACTCGGGTTGCTTTCTAGGCAAGAGAGTTAAAAGTCGAGCCCTGTGTCCTGGCGTGAACTAAACAGATGGGCTTTTAGAACTTAGAAATCAGTGGTTTATAGGTCTGTGTTTAGATATGATCCCAGAGGGGAGCTCCACGGGGGCCGGACAGCCTGTGCAGAGGTGTGGGCACCTGCTCGGTCTGGCCTGGCCAAGGCCCCTGTGTCTCAGGCCCAGCACTTTTCTGATACTCCTCTAAGGTGACTTTGAACTTTTAAACTCAGCATTCGGTCCCCAGTTTTCCCACGGTTGAAACTGTCCCATAAGGGTTTGAGGCACAGGGGAGGACTCCAGACTTATGGTTGAGGGACCCGTGTTGGGGTCCAGAAGTCCCGCATCCAGCTCTGAGCTGAGCCTCTTCTAACAGTCACGGGTGGTCACAGCACTGTCATGGGACTCTGCTGTCACTGCCAGCCCAGTACCCACACCCCTGCCAAGTCCAGCAAAAGGACCCACCCACCTCCCATCAGCGCCTCTGCAGAGCTCTTCCCAGTGATACGTATTCAATCAACTTTTTTAAAAAGCAAAGATATGGGCTTGGTGCCCGTGGCACAGTGGTTACAGCACCGACCACATACACCGAGGGTGGCAGGTTCAAACCCAGCTGGACCAGCTAAAACAATGACAACTCCAACAACAACCAAACAAAAAATGGCTGGGCATTGTGGCGGGCACCTCTAGTCCCAGATGCTTGGGAGGCTGAGTCAAGAGAATCGCTTGAGCCCAGGAGTTTGAGGTTCCTGTGAGCTATGATGCCAAGTCACACTACGTAGGGCAACAAGGTGAGACTCTATCTCAAAAAAAGCAAAGATATGTTAATGCCAGCCTTAGTGATTTTATCACACACGTTGATCGTGAAGGGTCTGGTGGGGAATGTGGGAGGGTGGATGGCAGCAGGGCACCTTCTCCCCAGCCATGCACCCTGGAGGGGACAGCAGGCATGCTGCGTGTGGTTGTGGAGTGTGTGGTACCCACTCAGCCCTGACATGTGGGCGTCACAAGGCTCCTTGGTGGCACCTGCCTTATTCCACGCCCACTTGAGCAGCATCCCATCCTAGTCTCCTGTCTTCCTTCCCGACTGTTCCTCTGCTTCTGTAGCACCCCTTCCCTCCTCTGTGGCAATTCCCCTTGCCGTGTCCCTCCCTGGGGGGGCCTCTCTCTCCCCCTATCCCATTTGGGAGTATGTAGCCCAGGCCGCGTCCTGGAGCTCCACACACTCAAGAGGCCCGAGGCCCGTGGTGTGTGCTGGGCACCTGCGTCGCTTCCTCGAGCCGCAGGGCTCAGACCTCTGTCCTCTGTCGTGGCTGCAGCCCACTCTCTTCCTGGCCTCACCTCACATCTTGCTGTGTCCTTGGCACCAGCATCATGGTTGTCATCCTTGTCACTGGGGTAGGTCCACCCAGTACCCCTGGCTCTGACCCCACACTTCCTTCGTGCCTGCCCAGCCCTGGAGTCCAGCTCCCCACTCCCAGCCCCATCCTTTCCCCCAACCCCCCACCTCTGCTTCACGTGGACACTGTCCCAGATATACAAGGGGCACATCAGATACAGTCCTCCTGGGAAGCCAGGCGGCCCAGGGCAGGCTCTGCTCAGAAAGCTCCACTGTGCAAGGGTGCAGGTGTTAGCATCCAGATTTGGCATCCCACAGCTGCAGGTGGGCGGCCTGTGTTGGTAGCCACCTTTTTGCCCCTGGAAGACACTCGGGGTTTTTTGACCAATATTTCTTGAGTCTCTCTTGGGGGCTAAGACAATGTGGAGGCTGGGCAATCACCCTCTGTCCTGAGAGGACAAGATTCTAGCAAAGGAGATGGTCAGTCATGGTGGTATGTGTAAACTGTGACCCCCAGAAGGACCCCTCCATGGTTTGCCCGTACTCAGCGTGGAGCCAGGGAGGCTTCCATGACCACACCCCTGTCTGAGCTGAGCTCTGGAGTAGGAGAAGGATGACCAGGAGATCAGAGAGCCCCCCGGGGCCCATGGAATACAGAGGATAGACGATGCCCAAAAGGGCCTTGAAAGCCACATTTGGGACTTCTCTCGTCTGAAAAGCTGGTGTCGGCTCTGTTGAGGCCCTGCCCTCCCTGTGCTTTGCTTTCCGCATCTTCCAGGGGTGACGTCAGACCCTGGAGGATGAAGGTATTTGCTGCCACCGAGCTTCCACGATGGCGCCTCACGCGGGGAAGGGCCTCCTGTGTCTCAGCAGCTTCGATGATTAGTACTTTGTCATCACGTCACTCTTCCAGGGCCTGATGTCCCTGCTATTCTGTCCAAATTAAACATTGTTTGTCCCGTGGGCATCTGGTGAGGTGGTGGAGAGCCCGGAGCTGTTTCCTGTTGACTTGTCACCAGTTCCCATGTGCTCTCGTTTTGTGTAGATTCCAGAGTTCTCCGACGGCTTCTGGACTGGGTCCCAGCTGGCGTGCTGGACGAATTCTGAAACACCTTGGTCTTACTTCCCCAAAATCTCCATCTACCTGCGAGCAGAGAACTCCAGCAGGTCATTCCGCATAACTATCCTGCCTCAGGTAGGGGCTCGAAGTGATGCTTTTCTCTTTTTAACATGTAACGTGCAAAATGGAAAGCACTGCAGTGTCACACACACATCTCCCGTCACACCTGCACCATCACAGCTGCAGTGTCACACACGCATCTCCCGTCACACCTGCAGTGTCACACACACGTCTCTGCCATCACACCTGCAGTGTCACACACGTATCTCCCGTCACACCTGCACCATCACACCTGCAGTGTCACACACGCGTCTTCCGTCACACCTGCCGTCACGCCTGCACCATTACACCTGCAGTGTCACACGCACGTCTCTGCCATCACACCTGCAGTGTCACACATATATCTCCCATCACACCTGCACTGTCACACGCGCATCTGCCGTCACACCTGTACCATCACACCTGCCATGTCACACATGTATCTCCCATCACACCTGCTGTCACACCTGCACTGTCACACGCGCATCTGCCATCACGCCTGCACCATCACACATGTGTCTGCTGTCATATCTGCACTGTCACATGCATGTCTGCCATCACACCTGCACCATCGCACCTGCACTGTCACACACGCATCTCCCGTCATACCTGCCATCACACACGTGTCTGCTGTCACACCTGCACCGACACACACCATCACATGCATGTCTGCCATCAGACCTGCTGTCACACCTGCACTGTCACACGCATGTCTGCTGTCACACCTGCTATCACACCTGCACTGTCACACCTGCACCATCACACGCATGTCTGCCATCAGACCTGCTGTCACACCTGCACTGTCACACGCACATCTGCCGTCACACCTGCACCATCACACACGTGTCTGCCGTCACACCTGTACCCGGGGGCTGTTGCCACTGTCATGCTGCATGAGCCACTTTGCTCACTGCTCATGAGTGTGGGCAGGCTGGTGGGCCTCCCCGGCTTGCTCGTGTGTCTCTGGTCAGCTGCTGGGCAGTCTCAGCCTCATCCAGTGTAGGCTGGTGGTGAGGTGGGTGGAGTAAAAGGGCCACGTGTCCCTCTCCATCCAACGGCCGGCTCCCCCTTGGCCACGGGGTTCTGAGAGGGAGAAGAACACGCAGGGGCTCCCAAAGTCTCGGCCTCCATCTTTTCATGGTACTACTTGGACAAGCCCACGGCCAGCCCCAGTTCTCAGGTGGAAGACAGACCCCCTCTCAGAGGGGAGCTACGGAGCCAAACAGAAGGGGCAGGACTGGGGATACTTGAGTCATGTCCACAACTCCTTTGTACGCTTTTTCCCTGTTTACATAAAAATAAAGAATAAAACTGGATTGTCAGAGATGAAGCCAATCACATCATTCCCTATAATCCCAGTACCCACAGACACCTCCCTGTGTCTGTCTCCCTCCATGTTGTTTGACCTCGCCCTGCCCCTCCATGGCCCACCACCCCATCAGCAGCCTCCCCAAACTTCTTAACTGTCATCAGATTAATTTTCCTAAAGCTCGCTTTCACCTGATCCTCCCCCCACCCCCGTGAGTAAACAGTGGCTCCCCACAGCTTAAACACGGTGGCGCATTCCCTACCATGGCTGTGTGTGAGCTCCCTGCCGGGTCCCCGACCCAGCCTGTCCCTGGGCACCTGCTGTCTTACAAGGCATTCCGCCTGCAACCAACTCCTAACCTTTGTTCCACCAACCCCCAGCCCAAAACGCCTTCTCTTCCTCACTCCGTCCATAATACAAATTCTTCCCATTCTCTAGGACCCAGCTCAGACAACCCCAGCTTCTGTTGCAGCTTTGCTGAGCAGAGCAGCCGTTTGTGACCTTGCACTGCCATCCACGGTGCACGATTCCTCTGCCCACCCGGCCTGCACGGTGCCCTTAGGGGGGTTCATTTTGTGCTGTTGCCTTTTGCATTTAACTTCTGTTTTCTCAAACAACAACTTGTACTTCTTCTTCATTTAATTATAAAATTCTCAAAGATGGAAACTGGGGGTTTAAAAAAGCATCCTTCCTTCTGAGCATGACCAGCTGGCAGAGGAAGAGCGTCATTGTCTGTCAAATGGGCACATCGATGTGTCCGTGTTGTCATTTGGTAAACGGGATAAAGGGGTTTCATTTAGGGGATAGGAAGGAAGGAATAATTTCAGAAAGAAAAAAAGAAAGGATGGTAATATTGCCGTCCTCCCCTTTTCCACTCTACACGTTGGAGGTATGTTCCAGAAAGGGAGAGATCTTCCTGGGAAAAGGATTAAAAGCAGCAGAAGAAAAATAGGCTACCGGAGGCTGCACGAGCTGGTCAGGAGAGGCCTGAGTTATACTCTCAGCACTGCCCTTGACTCCTGCTGTAACTTTGAGAGGCCACATAGCCCTCTCTGTGTCTGTTTCCTTATACTGTAAAGGAGAAATAATAGTGCTTGTTAAGACATGTTCAGGAGGACACGCCACCTCCAGATGGATGGCCCTGCACAGAGTGATGTTAGCATGATATGTTTCCAACACCTCTAAAAAATTAAATTTTGGCCAGTAGGACAACAAAATGTGGACATTATTTCATCAGTGTGGTTTGTAGCTAATGTCAAAACCCAGCCAGAGCCAGAATCCTGAAGGGAGCGTGTGCTGGTAAATAAATGGTCTGTGGGCTGGTTGGAGTAGGGCCAGAGGCTCCTGAGACACAGGAGGAAAAGGCAGGATCCCGGGGAAAATCTGTGTCCAGGGCAGACAACAGCGGGGAAGCTCGCTGGGGAGTATAGGCGCTCTGCGGAGTGAGCACTGGGCAGCCGGCCACGTACCAGGCGCTTCCTTCACACGTCCCGGCCTGAGGAGTCATTGCTGCTTTCACTTACGAGAAGGGAGAGATTTTTTGGTTGACTTTGACATGTTTGATTTTTCAAAATCTGCTTTCTCTGCTGTTTTCCTTTTCTTCTTACCCATCATCACCACTCTGTTTCTGCCCCCTGCCTTGCTGGGAGAGGGCTTCCATAGGACAATGGGGACAGTCCCCTGACCAGAACCCCACTGCTCCACCTGCCACCCGGTAGGGAAGGATGGGCCTGGGGAGTCGTTTCCTGACTGGAGGGCTCTGCCTGCCGCCCCCTTCCTGACACTGGGCAGTCGGGCCTCCTTGTCTCCAGAGTTCTGGGAATGGACCCCCACCTGGGGCCTTTCAGACATCAGCAGTCATAGGAGGGCAAATGATCGCTAGTGCAGGAAAAAGCCAACTCCAGTGCACCTATCTTAAATTTTGTCCATGCCTAACATTATTTCCCAGAAACACGTGGGCTGAATCCTATTTGCTCTGTTTAAAAAGCAGCCCCCAGCCCACAGGGAATTCTGTTCTGGTGCTTCCCAGTCCTGACAACCCGCACTTGCCTCCACTAGAATCTGCCTTTTGGGTCCTCTCCTTTGGAGCAGTTGGGGGGCAACCCCACCTGCCAGTGCCCTCCAGTCTTCTTTGTCCCTCCACGATTACCAGGCCCCCTCCCGGCTGGAAGGCCCGGGACCCTGGTGGTGAGGCTCACTCTTTCCTCCAGCCCCTCCTCCTGCCTGTGCCCTTTCCGGCTAAACATTACTCACAGGAAGCCTTTCTTTCTTATTCATTTTGCACTTTATTACTTTTTTCCAAATATATGGCACTTTGTCATATTAGGCCATGCTCTAATTACATGCATTTGAATATTTTGCTATTAAAAAGCAAACAAATGGCTATTCCTGAAGGGTGCTGGTTTGCTCACCATGGTTTTACATTTGGGCCCGTTTCCCCGCATGCTCTTGGCCAGGGGTCTCAGGGCCGTGTCTCGTGTCCCCTTCACAGCACATGGCACCACAGGAGATGGTCCCCACACTGGATGGGGCTGCTCACCTGGAGACGCCCATCCCCCTCTTCCTGCTGAGGAAACACCTGGTCTCCGTCGGCCCACTCACTACTAAAATTCCCTTTGCCGTGGGGGTGGGGGGTGATGGTCTCTTTGGAAGTAATGAGATCCTGGGGGCAGTCAGGAGCCATTGCAGCAGCTCGGGAGAGACAGGGAAATGCTGAGCAGGTGGGAGTGACAGGTGATTCGTCAGATCCAGATCTGAATCCACAGGAAGGCCCGTGGGGGTCTAGTTACACTGTCGGGGCAGGGTAAGGACAGAAGGGGCTAAGCCAGCACTTAGGGCCTGAGGAACCGGTGAAACATGAACTCACTGAGACAGAGACGTGAGAGAAGAGCCGATTGGCTGAGGTGCCCAGAGGTCAGGCATTTAAATGGCACACGTGAGATGCCATTTGATTTGAGAGGCTAATGGGCAGGTGGATATAAGACCCAGCAGGGACAGCCCCGGTCAGGACTGGTGGCTAAGATCTGAGAGCCTTGGCCTAGAGCACAGGTGCACTTAGGGCTGTGGGCTGGAGGGGCCACACAGGGAAGATTGAGAGGAGGCCAGAGCCTGGGGTCCCTGACACCCATAGGGAAGGTGAAGCCAATACCATACAGAGGCCTCTGAATTGGACCAGCTAGTGAGTTGGGAGAGGAGGTGAATTGAGAGCTTCTAGGTGGAGGGAGCCATCAGGCTGGTCACCACTGCCCATAGATGGGGCCTCCCAGGGCACTTCCCACCCTCTGGTTTCTACCTGGCTATCCCAGAGACGAGGGTAGGGGCCAAGTATCATTCGACATGGCATTACTGGTATGGTGGAAACACTGGGCCGTGTTAAGTATTCCATAGACAACTGCTAGGCCGATGGCTGGCCGGGCAGACAGGCTGGCAGACACACATCTCTGGGTGTGCTTCCCTGCGTGAAGCCACTGTGCCTTTGGCCTTCTCATCTCCTGGGGATCAGATCTCAGACCGTGGTCTTTCTTTTCAGGTGTCTCCTCCCTGCACCCTGGAGGGTCCTGAGCGTGCATGTGACCACCATGGTTTGGGGAGGTTGTCTGATTTCTGCTTTTTCTTGTTGTTTACTCTCCTCTCTTCAATAAACAGCTTTACATCCAGCCCCTGGTGGGGACCAGCCTCAACTACGAGTGTTACCGATTCGGCATCTCCCCCTCCACGAACGCCCTGGTGATCGGCGCCACCGTGATGGAGGGCTTCTACGTCGTCTTCGACAGAGCGAGGAGCAGGGTGGGCTTCGCAGTCAGCCCCTGTGCAGGTGAGCAGCCCTCGCACGGGGTGGGGAGCCAGGCTCCTGTCACTGTGTGAATTCACTAGGAAGCAATTCTTGATGACGAGTCAATTGCCCTTGAATTATTTCACACATGCCTGTTATCTGTGATCAAAATCTTACCAACAAAGTGGGGTTCTGGGGGTACTGGATGAGATCATCCTTATACAACTTCTAGTCCAGCGCCTGGCACATGGCAGGTGCTGGACCAATGCCAGCCCTTACAGTTTTCAGGAATAAAAATGCTCTGGGAGCCTTGATGTTCGCAGTTTTTAGACAGAGCAAAGTGCACAAAGAAGGAAATTCCTATACAAAGTGTGGATGCTTATTGTTCCCTAGAGCCGCCCTCATTATGAGATAAGAAGGAAACACCCATCATTGCTAGTTCTCAAAACCCTAAAGATGAGATCTGGGAGGCCTGTTTCTTGTGGAATTCCCCTGTAGGGGCATGTGAGGGCTGCACACCCGTTATTCTGCAAAGTCTGGCTTGAAGGGAGGGCAGGTCTTCAGAGGAGCCAGCAGAGCACAAGAAAGTCGAGAGGATGGTTAAACCCTGTGAGCTCGAGCAAGTCTTCAGACTTAGCAGTTTGCTTCAGTGGAGTGTATCCCCACAGCACAGGGCTTGGTGGGAGGATCAGGCAGTCCCAGTGGGAGGCAAGGGGCAGATCACAGCAGCGGGTGTGACACAGTTGCCACAGAGGAGGGGGAGAGGAGTCAGCTCTGGGAAGTGGCCGGGAAGCTGCAGTGTTTTCCAATGGGATTTCCAAGAATAAGAAAGATATTGGTGTAACTGATTTAATGGCAAGAACAGCATGAAATCCCCGTGTTGTGCTGGTAACACACAAAGGGGTGGGGGATTAAACAAGCATGAGGTCTCAAAAGAACAAGGAGGTGGAGCAGAAGAAAACTTGGGGTCTCGGGGTGACACACAGGAGGATGTAGGTGGAGGGAACAGAGGAGGAGCTGATGGAGCCGGAGGACAGCTCAGCCCAGGGGAGGAGCCGGGTTCAGACCTTCACTCTGGGCTCAACCTGCCAAGAGTGCGAGGTGAGACACCAAGGGACCACAGCCCAGTTATTCGGGGGAGAGAGATTTACACTATTATGATTTTTAATAAAAATATATTCTCAAAACAGGAATTCTGGCAGGTGAAGCAGGTAGGTGAGGCTTCATCTCCTTGTTTTAGTACAGTGACGTGTCTCAACGGTAAAGTAACCATTTAGACAACGGAGGGGAAGAAATATTAACAGGAGAAATTACATGTCGAATATTCGGCCTGTTCATATTCTCTGTAAATAAAAACCTCCCACCACGTTGTACAGACATGATGCGTTGTGAGTGCCTTAAACACCTATGCAGACGTGTGTCGCTTTGCTCTCGTGAGCAGACAGGGACCTCAGACGTGCCCGGTGTTCACCTTTGTCACGAGTGAGCCTTTGCCTTTCTGAGCTACGTTCCCTCCTCCAGCCAGTTAAATTATGATCGAGCGAGGCCTTTCTCCATGGAAGTGGGACCAAATCATCTCTGTATTTCCCCAGTGTGAATGTTTTACTTCTTTATAACTAAGGAAATCTAAGAACCAAAGCAATTTTGCCTGCAATTTCTGTCCTCTTGTTAAATGCCATTAAAGTGGAGGCTACTATGGCAACAGTGTGAGCGCGTCCTGGGCCGCGGCGTGGAGTGACCGTGTTTCCTGGTGAACTGCTGCTGGGGATGGTTTCGTATTAACCATGTCTGGGCAGGGCGGTGTTTTTTCCTCCATTTCACTGTGAATTCCTTATTAGGGCTCCTCTGTGTGTTTTTTGTTGCTTTTTAAAAAAATATATTTGAGGTTGTGGTACTCATACCAGCTCTGGGAAAACAACACCGCCACTTGTCTGCTCTCTGCTGGGAATGGTGTGGCCATTAGAGTAATGACCGTCCCCGGGGCTGTAGTGGAGGGAGCCAGGCAGGGCTCCAGGGCACAGGATAGATGGAGCAGACGCATAGCCTTTCTTCCTTTCTAAAAGTGTTTATTTGTAATTATAAAATGTTTTAAGGGATAGATAAAATGCCTTAAGTTACAGAAGATGATATACCATGTGCATACGTATGGCATAGCCAGATTTAACAAATGCTTACGTGGTTTCGTATTTTCTTTAAAAATTTTCCATAGAAATGAAAACTAAGTCCAGCTAAAGCCCCACCCGACCCCTCTCCCCAGAGTTACCCTTCATCCTGATGACTCTAACTTCATAACTTGACCAGACGGGTGTGGATACCTTGTAGTCGTTATCTATGCTGTGTGACAACTTGACCCCAGAGGTGGCTCCCTTCAAGCAGTTTCTGAGGGGCAGGGATGGGGGGAGCAGCTTAGAGGGGAGATTCTGGCCCAGGTTTCTCACGAGGCTGCAGCCTTCTGAAGCCACAGGAGTAAGGCCCCGCTCCTCAGCAAGTGGGCCTCATCGCAGGACTGCCAGAATGCCCTCCAGTCACCCCAGAGCAGGCGATCTATGGGAGAGCAGCCGACAGAGCACCCAAGATGGAAACCACGGTTTTTTTATATCCTGATCTTGGAAGTGACATGATCATTTCCAGCCTATTCTGCTGGTTGCATGAAGCAGCCCTGGTGTGACGTGGGAGGGAGCCACACAGGTTCAATGCCAGAAGGCAGGGCTCCATGGCAGTCCTGGCGAAGCTGCCTGCCTGGTTGGTTGATTTGTTTGTTTGTTTTCATTTTTACATGTAGTGATCGCTCTGGCACTGACAGGATCCTTTGTCAACTTGACCTTATTGGTCAATGTTAGTTTTATAGATTTTCCACATTGACATAACTGGAGTGCTAGGTCACTTGTCTTGACGGCTCTATGGTATCTTATTTTCGAATATCCCTGGGTTATCTACCCAGTTCCGTGCCCATTCACACTTGGTTGTCTGTAGTATTAGCAGTTAATAACAGCGCTGCTCCACAGCCTGGCGGGTCCACTCTCAGGTGTCTGCAGTGGAGAAATGAACGTGTGTGCCCCCCACCCCGAGACTTGACTAGAAGGGGCCAGCAGCTTTGTTCATAAAATAGCCAAAGTAATACATAACTTAGCAGGAATGTAACTGCACAAAGCTATCATTTTCATCAAAGTAAAAACAACCCAGAAGTCCGTCAAAGGAGCCTTGATGAACCGTTGTGAAAGTCCAGAGGCGCACAACACAGCAATCTTCTTTCTGCCGCACTTGAGATTTCTTTTGTACAAGATCATGAAAGGTAAATTTCATTTTGCTCTGCCTTTTGGATTGTAATTTAGCTATATACATGGACGTCTAGGTTGGCCATTTTCCCGTCGTATTTTGAAAATGCTATTTCATTACCCTCTGACTGTGATTATTGCTTTTGAAAACCCCCAGTTGACCTCACTTGTTCCACCTCTCAGGGTGATTCACGCTGTGCCGTTCCTGGTGACACTGCTCAGGTTTACCTTTGTGGTGTCGTGACTTGTCCAGGTGTAGGTCAGGATGCTCTGCGCTCTCTGAGTTTGGTCGTTTGTGTCTCTAGTCCTCAATTCTAGAAGACTCCCCTGTTGGCCCTTCCACCTCCCCGGACCCCTGGACCTTTCCCTCACGGTTCCTTCTCATTATCTTCCAGGCATCTGTGACATTCTTGGGGTCCCCCTAATGTTGCCCTCATTCCCTGTTCTGCTGTGTCCAGTCTACTACTCAGTGAGTTATTCAGTTCAGTGACCCCATTTTTCACTTCTAGAAATTCTATTTTGTACTTTTAAAAATATACTGGTTCACTTATCTACTGTAGTCTCCTATAAGAACTTGATTGTGCCTTGGATTTTCTATACCTTTTTATTTTTCATTTAATCAAAAAAGCTAGGTAATATTCAGAAGGTACAATATATTGTGTAGTGCCCCACGCCCTCGGAGGGACTCATGTTAGAACATAAGGTGCGTCTTCCTGTTTTGGGGTTTTTTTGTTTTTGAGGTTCAAGGTCTGTTCTGTGGCTATTCCCTCCTTTACCCAGTTTCCTGTTGGCAGACACTTAGGTTGTTTCCAGAGTCTGTTGTCACAGACAGTGCCACAGTGAGTGCCACTTCCTTGTACGTGACATACGTGAAAGTGTGCCTCCAGGCTAAATAACCGGAGGTAGAATTGCTGAGTTTAAAGGAGTGAGCATTTGCAATTTTGGTGAACATCACTGTCCGCAGAGGCCAACTTTTTCATTCCTGGGTAACCAGTTCTGTAGTGATATCGACAGTAGCCTGTTTCTCCAGCCAGCTCTGCCAAAGTGGCGTTACCAAGCTCTTTGGAATTTTGCCAGGCTGAAAGGTGAAAAATTATTATCTCGGTGTCATTTTAACTTGTGGTATTGTCTGTGGGTGAGTTTCCTTTCATACACCTAAGTTCATTTGTTTGTCCTTGTCTGAAAACACATCTTTACCTATTTTTCTCTGTTGAGGTTTTAGGTTTTTCTGCTGCTATGGAGGGGCTCTTTAACCATTTGTCCGGAGGAGGAGAAAACTACAATTCATGTCTCAAATATTAAAAAAAAAAATTTTTTGAGACAGAGTCTCACTATGTCATCCTGGGCAGAGTGCTGTGGCGTCACAGCTCACAGCAACCTCAAACTTTTGGGCTTACGCGATCCTCTTGCCTCAGCCTCCCATCAAAGATAAATTTTTTAACTCTGCTTATAATGTATTTTACTATAAAAAATGTTGACTTTTGTGTATTTAAATATTCAATCTTTGCCTTACGGCTCTTGAATTTACTATCACATTTAAATGACTTTTCTCACTAAAAGTATTTTGTGATTTATTCAACTACTTTTATGTTTGATTTACTTTGGCATAGAGTGTATGGATTAACCTTTTTTTCCCCAAGGTGACTACCCCATTGTTACACAGTTATCAGATAATCCATCTTTGCTGATTTAAATTCCGTGTCATTGTAGACCAAGTACTGGGGAGCTACTGTGAGTCTCTGGATTTTCTGTTCTGTTCCATTGCTATGTCTTAGAGTTTTAGCTCTTCTTCATTTTTTCTTCTAAAACTTCCTTGCTCTTCTTTCTTAGTTTTCTTTTTCAAATTCTTGTATCTACAAGATTAAGAGAAAAATCACACTGGTACTTCCCTGAGTTTTAATCACTTTAACACAGCTGTGGTATATGACCATGGGCAGACTGTCCAGTTTTTCTGTCCCTGATCTGGTTCTGTGTCCACTGACAGTTCTCTCATCCGGGACCTTTTTCCCATTTGCTCTGCAGCTTTGCTGCTGTGCACTTGTCTTTTGTGAGAGTGTCCGGTGTGCCTTGGGTTGGAGAGTGCTGCTGTCAAGCAGTCCGTGCCCGTTTCTGTCCTGTGTCCTGGACCGTGAGGATGTTAGATGGTGTGGATTTAGATTCTGTCCGTGCTCCTATTTCCTTGTGGGAGGTTGGTCTCGCCGTCTCTCCCAGCCCATCCTGAGACTCCAGGCTGAGTCTGGCTTCCTTAGAACCTCCTGCTCCTTCTGATGGGCATCTGGACACTGCACTTACCTCCTTGCTGTCTGGGTCAAGCCTCACACCCGATCTGGGCATGTGAACCCCTGTCCAAGGACCTTTTTCTGGCTGAAGAATGTGTCTTTCTTCTGGGCTCAGATACGTGCTTAAAACTTGGGGGTTATTTTTTGTGCTACAGCTTCTGGTAGGAGGAGGCTCCTTGACACCAGTCACCATTTGATGGAGCCAAAGTCTTTAGGCACTGCCCTTCTCTCCCAGCATCTTTTACTTTGGTTTTTGTAACTATTTGTGTTTTGACTCTTAGCCTCTGGATTGGGGTAGAGGGAGCCCCCTGATTAGAATTTCATGGGGAGCCTTTTCAAAACATGTTCAATTGGCATCACGGTGCCCCTTTGTCAGCCAGGACACAGCAGAATGGTGGTGGGTGAGTGAGTGACAGCTCATCTGGGAAGAGTCCCACAGATGCTTCCCTTATGCTGCCCCTGCCTCTCCTCAGCCCACCCCTGCTGAGAACCACTGCAACTCAGGATGAGGGCAGGTGTGCTTCAGAGCCGGCCATCCTGGGTCTCCCGCACACCCTCTGCACACACCTGGAGCAGGTGCCCGGGGCTGCAGATCAGGATAAGGGTGGATGTATTCCAGAGCCGGCCATCCTGGGTCTCCACACAGCATCTCACACACCTGGAGCAGGTGCTGGAGGCTGCAGATCAGGATAAGAGCCGTGTGTTCCAGAGCTGGCCATCCTGGGTCTCCTGCACACCCTCTGCACACACCTGGAGCAGGTGCCCGGGGCTGCAGATCAGGATGAGGGCGGGTGTATTCCAGAGCCGACCATCCTGGGTCTCCACATACCGTCTCACACACCTGGAGCAGGTGCTGGAGGCCACAGCACTTCCAGTGGCCTCTGAGTGGCCTGGAACAAGTGTCCTACGGCTAAGAAAATAATAGAGGGTTAAAATTGACAACTTTCTGTTATTTTAATGTATCCAAAGCTTCTGAAATACCACCATCTCTTTTTATAGATGGAGACATTTAGCACTGAGAGCTGTATAGACTTCGGCTTATACAGCTTGAGGCATATCATGGATTATAGCAGTTATTTCACTGTGAATTTTTCTTGCTGCAGGTTGAAAGTGGATCATCTGGTACATGCTCATGTTTAAAAATAGGAAAGTTAGCTGTTAAGAACAGAGTTGCAGAGAGATGCCTGTGCATCACTTAGATGACAGTCCAGAGATGCCAGAGCCAGGGGACCCCGAGGGCACAGATCAGGCAGCTCTGTGTCCTGGTTTTACAGCAGAGGTGCTGAGGCCCCAGATACCCAGTGGTTCTCATATGGCTGCAGACAAAAGGGGTGCTGGGTCCAGAACGTTCTTCTGAGTAAGCCAAGCCTGCTCAGAAGGCCTCTCAGTACCAGGTAATCAGCTTGGCAGGACAGTTAAAACATTTTGTACGCATAGGGAAAAAGACCTGAGCATTATCATTTTTATCCTTGGCAAAATGGTAAGTTTTCCTTAGGCATTATGATCAATCAAGTGCCCACCTTTTGGAGGACAGCACAGACAAACAATTAAAATTATAACTCAAGACATGGATGAAAGAATTAAAAATAACAATCTATAGCAGCTGGCATTTATACAGCACTGACCCTCTCCCAGTCTCTGAGTGCTGAACTCCATCAACTTGGTTGTTCTTACAAGAATGACTGGTAGGGGTGGTACAACCCCATTTTACAGATAAGGAAGCTGGGAGGCAAAGAAGCAACTAGGCCAGATCACACAGCTTGCATGCAAAACTGGGGTGGGAACCCCGGAAGATGGCCCCTGTCCACTGCATCCCGGGGCCACTCATGAACCAACCCAGTCCAGACACTTGGGATCTGCTTTGTGACCAGGGATTAGTGGTGTGTAGTGAACACAGACATGCAGCGAATGGCCTCCCTGGAAAGTATCCCTGAGAGGCCATTTTAAACCTGCTTTCCTTTAATGCTGAGCAGCTAGTTAGCAAATGTGAAAATACAGTCGTTTCTGGATAATGCATTATGGCTGACAGCCTTAAATTGATGGTATTTCTTAAAAACTTAGAAACAAAACATGAGACTCTTTAATTATAAAAGTAATACATATCAACTCAGAAGGCAGAGGTGAGAGGATCGTTTAAGCCCAGGAACTTAAAGCTTACAGGCACTGTGATCACACCTGTAAACAGCAGTGCCCTCCAGCCCTGACAACGTGGCACAGCTCCTCTCAAAAAAGAAAAGTAATACATGTACTTCGAAGAAAGTTAGAATTTGTTGGATTTTTTTTTTTACAGAAAGACAGATTTATTTTAATGCTATTATGGCAGATCGATGCTGAATAATCGATGTTTGTCACTTTCAACACATACACAAGCAATCTGAAGAGGCTTTAAACAAAGTCTCAAGATAAAACTAACACTTTGTTGGAGACTCCCTTTTCAGTTAGGCCAACCTGTTCACATACAAAACTTTTTATAAATTTACTTTTGCAAATAGTATCCCTTACATAGACCATTTTTGACATACGAAAGCCCAATGTTTGTCTGAAATTTTCCTTCTGAAACCAGACTTATTTGGGGACAAACATTGTTATATTAGGTTCTGTCCTACATTAAATCATTCTCTTTCCTTTTGGTATTCCTTACCACCTGTGTTTCTTCACATATCTCTCCTACATCCTGGTTTCTTCTTGCTTTAAGTTTTTATCTGGGTGCTTGACTACTGTCTGGTGTGTCTTCACCTTCCGGGGTTCTTTGCTTTGCTCCAGACAAGTGATGAGGTCTGGCTTAGAGACAGCAAGCCCAGGGAAGACCAGGTTTCTGTAGGTTTCTAACATGACATCCCGATACAAATTCTGCTGAGCAGGGTCCAGGCAGGCCCACTCATCCATAGAGAATTCTATAAACACATCTCTGAATGTCAATAGTGCCATTTCCCTGTTTCCAGGGTGTCACTCCGAATTCCCTACAGGTCTCCTAGGGCCTGCAGGTCACAAGGTGAGACAAGCTGCAGCAGAGACACCTGGGGCCTCTGGGACATACAACATTGAAGGGGAGACCACAGCTTGGTGTCCCAGTTTGTTGAATTTTTCAAAAAACATTTTAATTATACACATACACGGCACACAGCACATAGGAAAACACTGGAATTCAACTTGAAGAATACTAAAACAATCCCCATGCACATGGCATGACTGTGGTTGGCCTGGTTTTTCAGTGTGATCATAGCACATGTATTGTTCTCTGACATGTTTTTTGACTACCTTATTCTTTTGATTTTTTTTTTTTTGAGACAGAGACTCACATTGTCACCCTGGGTAGAGTGCTATGGCTTCATAGCTCACAGCAACCTCAAGTTCTTAGACTCAAGTGATTCTCTTGCCTCAGCCTCCCAAGTAACTGGGACTACAGGCGCCTACATAACACCTGGCTAATTTTAGAGATGGGGTCTCGCTCTTGCTCAGGCTGGTCTCAAACCCATGAGCTCAGGCAGTCCACCTGACTCGGCCTCCCAAAGTGCTAGGATTACAGATGTAGCCTCCATGCCCGGCCGGGGTCCTTTAGATTAGCATTAACATGATACATCTCCCAACCTTGTCTTAACGTATTTGCGTCTTTACTGTAAAAGTGGGCTTCCTGTAGGCAGTATACAGTCAGCTCTTGCTTTTTCTCTAATTTGACAATTTCTGCTTTTTATTGGTGTGTTTAGACCAGAGATCAACTAGCAATACCCATAGGCCAAATTGGCACACAGCTTATCTTTGTATGGCCTGTGAGCTAAGAATGGTTTTTACTTTTTTAAAAGGGTGGGAAAAAATGTTTTTAATGGGACCCAAAACCCTAAAATATTTACTATCTGGCCTTCTCAGAAACAGCTTGCCAGCCGCTGATGTGGACTATTTGGTGTCACGTGGCAGCCGACGTGGCTGTGGTTAATCCACCGTCTTGCTGTTTCTCTTTGTGTCGTCTGTTCTTTTTCTCCCTTTCCCTGCTGCCTTTGTATTTTTTTACCTTTTTGACTAGTTCACTAGCTATAACTCTGTTTTGTACTCAAAGAAGAGGAGGGAGTAGGAAGCAAAAAATACTTAAACAATAACCAAAAGTTTTCCAAATTTTATGGAAGCGATAAATCCTCAGAGCCAAGAGGCTCAAAGAACAACAAGCCTGAGAAACATAAAGTAAGAATATGGTTTTCAGTGAACTGCTGAAAACCAGTGATAAAGAGAAACCTCAGACGCAGAGGAAGAGAAGTGTTACGTGCAAAGAAACCAATATAAGGATTTTTACTTTAGTTTATAGAATATGTTTTTAATGTATCACCAGAGTGGATTTCCCTGTCTCTCCTTTCTCTGTCCTACCTGCCACTTGAGCATGTGTCATAAATCTCCCACTGCAATGTTATCATTTGTGTTTTAGTTTATCAATTATCTCTTTAAACATTTAAAATTAAAGATTTTATAACTGGCTATGTAGTTCTCGTTTCTGGCGTTCATCAATCCTTTGTGTAGATACAGTTTCCCTCTGCCCTCCCTTTTTTCTGCTTGCCCACATCTGGGTATGAATTCTGTCAGCTTGTGTAGTCTGAAAACATCTTTAGTTCATCTTTAATTTTGCACGATATTTTTGCTGGGTATATAATTCTAGGTTGCCAGGGTTCCCCCACCCAGTACTCTAAGATGTGGGTTTACTGCCGTCTAGCTCACATTGTTTCTGATATGACATCTTCTATAATCCTTATCTTTGTTCCTCTCTACACTATTTCTTTTCTGTCTCTCTCTCACCTCTCACTGTTGTTCAGATACTCTCTCGGCTGTGCCACTGGTTCAGTGGTGTGCTCCATGTATGTTTCTTGTGCTTGGGGGTTTTTTGAGCCTCTTGGATCTGTGGATTTACAGTTTCCATAACATTTGGAAAATTTTTTTTATTGTTTCTACAGTTATTTATTTTCTTTCACTCCCTCCTTTCTTCTGAATATTTCAATTACATGATTTGGCAGCCTGAAGTTCTCTGCAGCTTCTGATATTCTCTTATTTTCTTTCTTTTGGTATTTTTTTTTCTGTGTATCATTTTGGATAGTTTCTACTATTTTGTTCTTAAACTTACTAGCCTGTTTTTCCAAAGTGTATAATTTGCTATTAAAACCATCTAGTGGGTGGCACCTGTAGCTCAGTAGATAGGGCACTGGCCACATACACCCAGGCTGGCGGGTTCAAACCCAGCCCTGGACAGCTAAAAAAGCAACAATGACAACTGCAACAAAAAAAATAGCCAGGCATTGTGGCAAGTGCCTGTAGTCCCAGCTACTTGGGAGGCTGAGGCAAGAGAATCGCTTAAGCCCAAGAGTTTGAGGTTGCTGTGAGCTGTGATGCCACAGCACTCTACCAAGGTCAACATAGTGAGACTCTGTCTCAAAATAAATAAATAAATAAAACCATCCAGTGTATTTTTCATCTCATCTATTGTAGTTTTTAATCTCTGAAAGTTTGATTTAGGTCTTTAAATGTTTTCTATGTATCCATTTAATAGGTTCAATATTTCCTCTATCTTAGTGAGTGGAATATAGGTATAATTGTTCTATTTTTAGTATAAACAGGTCTTTCTCTTCCTCAGGCTGGTCTTGAACTCTTGAGCTCAAGCAGTCCTCCACCTTGGCCTCCCAGAGTGCTAGGATTATAGGCATGAGCCCAGCCTATTTCAAGGGATTCTTACTTTCTTTATTAATACTTGACTGTATTTTGAGGTATCATTGTCCTTGCACTAGACATATTTTCCTTTCATAATTATATTGGTTAAAGTGTCTCTATTTACAAAGTAAATTTAAAAAAAAAACAGGCGAATGTTTTTGCTGTATAAAGGACTCTTACAAATTAATGAGAAAAAGACAGATAACATACAAGACAATAAATGAAATTTTTTAAACAATGTTCCCACAAGTAATCAAAGAGTTGTAAAAATTACAAACTTGGATTGAGGACCATCATTCCTGTATTTTCCAGTGCCGGAGAGGGCCTGGGAAGTGGGCGTTCCCGCTGGTGGGCTCCTTACCAGCTCAGTCTTTCTCATGGCATATTATCAGTATGTATCAGGACACTCAAAAGAGAGAAAGCCATAATTTTACTTTTAGGAACTCTTACTAAAAAAGTTAAGAATATAAGCAAAGATTTAGGTACAAGCTGTTTCTTATACCACTGTTCATAGGGGTGGAAATATTGGAAACCACATAAGTAGCCATAAATAGGAGATTGTGAAACAAATTGGTACATCTATAATAAAAATAGAAAAGTTGACAGTGAGATGATATGAAAAGATTTTTCTCATATGTAATGAGGCCTATTTTCGTTTTCCAAGTAAAGCTTAAGACGCCCTACTCCTGAATGGGGCAGATAAGCCCAGCGTAGAGAAAGGTACCGATAATCCCCAGACCAGCTGCAAGAAGTCACCTCACCTTTCTTCCTGGCTAGAGTTGATTTAAGAGTTTCTAATAAGTCACCAGATGAAAACAGAGTTTATATGCAGTATATACTACAGAGTACCACCTTTGTTTAAGAACATTAGGTGTAAAATAACCAAAAAAAAAAAAGAACATTAGGTGTAGAGAAAGATTATACCCTAGAAAATGAATATTATTTCTGACTGCCGAATTTATAGGTATGTTTTTATTTACCTGTATCTTCACATTTTCTACCATAAATATGCGTTGCCTTTGTAATAAGAAGAGTTAGGGTTATTTTTGGTTATTTAAAATACTTGTTAAATGTTTGCCTTGTCCTGCCACAGGCCAGAGAATGGCAGAGTTTGCCCTACAGGGACAAGCATGGAATGCTTCAAGTTTTGCAGACCAGATGGTCTCTACTGCACTGTGCCACTGTTATGTCACAAAAATAACCACAGATAATATGAAAATGAGTGAATGTGGCTGTGTTCCAATAAAACTTGATTTTCAAAAAGAGATGGCAGACGGATTTCACCCGCCAGATGTCATGTGCTGACCGCAGCCATAGCACTTGGGGGTCGAGGTCAGCTGCAGGCCACATCCCTCTACCCTCAGGGCTGACTGGCACTCTTTCATTGCTTTTTTTCTCAGCGCACTTAGAAAAATCACATTATAATGGAATCCACATTAGCAAAAAACCATATTCTCTTTGCAAAGTGATCAAGTCTGTTTTTCCCTCATTTTCAAACTGTGCTTTGAGGCTCAGCACCCGTAGCACAGTGGTTAGGGTGCTAGCCACATGCACTGAGGCTGGCAGGTTCGAACCCAGCCCTGGCCAGCTAAAAAATCAACAATGACAACTGCAACCAAAAAATAGCCAGGCATTGTGGTGGGCACCCATAGTCCAGCTACTTGGGAGGCTGAGGCAAGAGAATCACTTGTGCCCAAGAGTTAGAGTTTGCTGTGAGCTGTGACGCCACGGTACTCTACCCAGGGTGACATAGTGAGATTCTGTCTAACAAAAATAAAAATGAAACCATTCTTTGAAGGCCATTATTGCCTTGTTATTTTTACTTTTTCTTGCCTTAATCAGAAAGAATCCTATTTGGCAGTCCTAAAGATCTGAAGCTTTAGTCATAGAAAAATTAATCACTTAGTGGCATCAGTAGCTGATGCCCAAATATTCATTTCTGCAGTTAAATATAGGAAAAGTGGGTAATGAGGCTAATTCTTTTCCTTTTTCCAATATCATACTCCTAAAAGGGGCTGTTTAGCCCACTATAGGTAAATTAAATCAATAAGCCCCAAACCTGCTCAAGAAATCACCTCTGCTTCCTTTCCTCCCAGTTAGAAGTTATTTGAGGGTCTCTAGCAAAAGTCCCAGGGGAATGGTGACTGTTTCTTTGTCACTGGTGATGTCCCAACTTAGATGCTGTGTTCACTGACCCCTCCTGGTCACGAACATGGACGAGAGTGGGTCAGGGGAGGGTCACCTGGGCCATCTGGCCTGGGTGGTCTGGAACCCATTAGGACTGTGGGTCTGGCTGATGTGAGGACTCGGTCTATTGTCGAATATACCTTATGGCATGGGCTCAGGTTGACAACCAGGGAAAACGTCCCCTGACTCAGAGGCAGGTCCAGCTGAGCTGTCCACGCTAGCATCTACTCTTTCCAGCCTGCCTTCATCTCCCCACGGAAGCAGCACAGTCCACAGAACTGTGCTCTGCTGCCACCTATGCGGCCTTGCAGCCCTGCCAGCCCTCCATGACACACAGGGGTCCCGAGTGTACCCTTCAGCACGTCCTGTCCACCACACTGTCATTCTGGGGTGCAGGGGACAGTCGTCCGCAGCCACACTTGGGCTGAGTCCCTGAGTCTGAGCCCTTGGAACCCGGTGCCACTTGCCTGAGGTTCAGTAGGCCAAGATGTCATCTGTCTGTTGGGCGTAGAAAGGCACTAGATCAAGATGTCATCTGTCTGTTAGGTGTGGAGGGACACTGCTAATTTCACAGCTCTGGATTTCACCTTCTGTCTCCCCAGAAATTGCAGGTGCACCGGTGTCTGAAATTTCCGGGCCTTTCTCGACAGACGACATAGCCAGCAACTGTGTCCCCGCCCAGTCTCTGAACGAGCCCGTTCTGTGGATCGTCTCCTACACCCTCATGAGTGTGTGTGGGCTCATCCTTCTCATCTTAATCATCCTGCTGCTCCTGCCCTGCCGGTGTCCGCACCGTCCCCGCGATCCTGAGGTCGTCAACGATGAGTCCTCTCTTGTCAGACATCGCTGGAAATGAAGGGCTCAGTTTGACCTCAAACGACCTTGGACTCGGCTACTAAGCTAGCTGCATTTCAGGGGCAGCAGGCCTGGGAGAGAAGCAAAGCTTCTTCCTGTGTCCGTCAGTCTTAAATCTCTATTCTGCCCCCAGATGCCTTCCAGATTCACTGTATTTTGATTCATGCATTTAAAGCTTCCAACTCTTCTTTTCTACTTCCAAGAAACATGGTAATAAACACCTCATTCTCAACCAAAACAGAGTGAATTGGGCTGCAGGCTTACTGGGACCGGTTATAACTGACTGTTCAGGTGTGCCGCTCAAACAAACAGAAGCCCAGCAGGCCTTGGCTGATTCTCTTTTCTCTTTAATCTCTGGAAGAAAGAGTTCATACAGCTGATAACCCCTCTTACTTGCCTTTGTGTTAATTGCATTTAAGGGTAGTCAAGAAGGCTGGAAGTGGCAGGAGAGGTGGCCCAGGGCCTGATCACGTGACCGTCCTGCCCCTCTGAGTCAGTGTGGGGTGGCCAGGCCCTTTGTGGGTCTGTCTACTCCAAATGGGAGCTGGAGTCCACTAGGAGGTCATCGCCCAGTGGTCCTTGCCAGCCTCCTTGAAGGCCTCCTGCCCACCAGGCAGAGTGGAAAGGAAGGAGACCTGCTCTTTGGTGCCCAGAACTTGTGTGGTCTCGTTGGTGTGAACCTGAAAACCTACCTCTTTTGAGACTTTGCCCAGGGTCCCGTGCCTGGGTGGGGTCTGGGCAGCCTGATCACAGCCGTCTGCCCTCGCCCCAGAGTCCTCGTCCCAACAGGTGAACATAACAGGTGCTGAGCGGCACGTCAACTCAGAGGAGTCCTATTACCAGGCTTGTCATGGTCACAAATGCTTAACTCTTTCTTAAAATTAATAAATAGTGTTTTCAGGAGGAAAACAAATTCTATTTCACTAGCTTAGCTGTTTTTTTTTTCCCCAGCTCTTCTCTGTAGGTAGATTAGGTTATTGCCCTGTTAGGAAACAGGGAAATGGCTAAATGACTGTACTTCTGACACCCCAGGGAAGGGGACCCAACACAGGGAGAGGATATGGCCAAACTCCTGCTGCTTTGAAGCCACCTGTTTCCCTTTGCAGGACCCCTGAGGCTCAGCCACGCCCGCCTGGTTCAGCAGTTTATACCTGGGTGCTTCTTCCCTTGGTCATGTTCCATCTCTGGTGACAGGTGTACGGTGGCATTCTTACCTGGGGAAACCCCAACTTTCTATCACTCATATGAGGCCTTTGCCAAAGAAAAACAAAAGCCTTTAAGGCGATGTAGCCAGCCTTCTAAGTTCTGATGTAATTAGGAGGGGGTTCAAAGCCACTATCTATTCTCTTGATTGTGTGCCAAGTTCAGTGCTTGCAGAGCTCCGCTGTTGGGGTGGGTTGGATATATGATGAAATTGCACCAGGAGTGTGGAAGGTCCCCTCCTGCGGGAGTGCTGCTTGTGTCTGTGACAGGCTGTGCATGGATGATTCAGCCCGCTGGGTCCCCGGGTCACCTCTGTGTTGAGAAGTGTGTGGCCATGCCAAAGAGACAGGGAGGCCACTCAGGCTGGCATGATCCTGAAAGATGCCCAGCCGCCAGAAGATCTCTGCACTTATGTTGAGAGGAGATTTGCCCCGTACTGGGAAGGAGCCTGCGGGGCTGGCACGGGAGGCGGGTTCTATGGGCAGACGCCCGTCGTCATGTCCAGTGTCAGCTCTTTGAGAGCTGACTTTGTCATCATTCAAACTGCACTTCAGACCAGAAGTCTCTGCGAGTCCAAGTCGCTCCTTGTCCCGTTAGCATTTCCGGCAGCCCCTCTTTTGTGGGCTCCGTTGCATAGACGTGAAGCCAGCACCCCGGGACTGTGCCTTCCCCTTGCTCTGAAAAATGCAAACCCCTGAAATAAAAGAAGGAGTTGCGGGGCGCCAGGTTGGTTTCTGCTGACTGCTTCACACGAGCCTCTTCAGTTTCACTTTATTACATCAGGTTTCTGGGCTCCCTACCTGGCGGATTAGCGGATACCGCTCAGAATACACCAAAATACCAAGTTCCGTTTCCAGGCAGGGCGGTTGATGAAAGTTCGCTCCCATGTGCTGTGTTTCATATCACATTTCTCTACCTTTTCATCTCAGATGTCATTGGATGTCACATTTTAATGAAAATACTTAAATTACAAAAGCATAACTTTGTGACAAGAATGAAGTAGACAGTTGAACACAGGATGCTGTCCTGGCGTGCTTTCCACGGAGAACTGGACTGTGAGCAAAGCCCTGTTAGTGACACCCACCTGCTGCAGTGGCGGAAATCGGAGCTCAGCCCGGCAAACCTTCAAGGCAGGCTCTGGTCAGGAAAGGAGGCAGCAACCGAGTGGAGTGAGGGTTTACACTGCAGAACGTAAGACGGGCCTTGCCCCAAGGGTGTGACTTAGCCTGAGGTTGTCGTCCGAAAGCTTGTCCGCTCTGAAGAGGGATGGAACCATGCTGTTTCAAACAGGACGAGGCTTTGTACTCTCGATAACTTCTCCAGAAGTGTGACATGAAATCCTGCCTTCAGTCACTGAAACAGTTTATAAGAAACAGGAAGAAATGAGAAGAAGATTGACTCTGTTTTTTCTCAGGAAATTAAAAGAACCCCAAGTGACTGTCGTCAGATCTCCCAGCAAACTGGAATTGTCCAGGATTCCCTGCTACTCCTAAACCAAAAACAAGTACCTGGCATTAAAGAAAAACAGATGCCTTGCACACGTGTGACCACAGGGCATGTTCTTTTCCTGAACACATCCCATTTCTGGACGTCACCTGATTCATCATGAAACACAGAGATTTTGGTGGGAGGTAAATTTGAGGTCAGTTACTGTTTAAAATTATAAAAGTAGCTCCCAGGAAGACAACATTACCTACTCCATGGAGCTTTGGGTAATGGATTTTGAAAAGCAGCTGTGATTTGGGAATTACATTATCTCATTTAAGAGGTGAGGCGGGATTATTTAATAGTTTCGGTGCATGGATGAGAATTTACTATATTCCTCCGGTCATGGCCCTGCTTGGTGGAGCTGCTACACGTGGTTCAGTCCTGAGCTAGCTCTGGCCTAGTGCCACTCAATGTCACCGGGGATAAATCACTGCTCAGCAGTCTGTTCCATAAACAGCAATAATTAAGTTTTGCAGACCTTATCCTTATTAGTGGAAACTAAATAATTGGTTGGAATCCCAGTGTGTTTTCCCTTGCACAAACTTATTAGAATCGATTATAGAACTGTTCAGAGGAGCTTGCCACTAATAATTTTTTGGTTTCAGAAAAAACAAGAGAACATCATAAAATGTAAAATTATGAGTTTTGCCAAGAAAGGTGCTAGATTCTTTTAGTGCTAAGAAAACTCCACACAATATAAGTTCCAATGGATTTTAAGAATGGGTTTGAACTTACTGGCAGTTTACTAATTAAATAACAAGCTGGAAAAATATACATTTTGAGGGTAGGAAAAGAAAATAAGAATATAATAAAAAGTATGCTAATAGGCTCAGTACCTGTAGCTCAGCAGCCACATACACTGGAGCTGGCGGGTTCAAGCCTTGCCAGGGCCTGCCAAACAACAATGACAGCTACAACCAAAAAATACTCAGGTGTTGTGGTGAGCACCTATAGTCCCAGCTACTTGGGAGGCTGAGGCAAGAGAATCGCTTAAGCCCAAGAGTTTGAGGTTGCCATGAGCTGTGACACCATAGCACTCTACCAAGGGTGACACAATGAAACTTCTCAAAAAAAAAAAAATTATGCTAACAAAATAAGCAGAATTAGCTCTCTTGGAAAGGCACGTCAATTCCAGGCATCCTCAGATGTCTTTTACTGTTAAAGAGGCTGAGTCCCTCAGAGATGTGATTTGCTTTGTAGAGGCAGCACCAACTTCAAGAACATCCAGCTGGATTCCCTGTGTCGATATGAGCATTGACAGAGGGAAAACGCGTGGCCAGGTGGCCCTGCGTTGCCCACACCATGCAAGGATTGCGGGATGCAAGGGACAAGAGTAGAGGGCTGTCGGGACTTGGCAAATCCCGGAATGTGGAAGCCGAGTTGAGGCAAGAAGGAGCCAGAAAAGATGTCCTGTCCCTCCCTCTGTGGGCAGCTGGTCACCAAGGTGGACAGCTGAGGACGCCCCAGGCACCTCAAGTCTGGCACAGCCACCCCTTAAGAATGCTAAAGGAACCTTCATACTGCAGAACAATTAGGCCAGGAGGAGCTTGCTTTGTGGCTGCAGAGCACTTCTATCCTGGGGAAACTCGGATGCTCCTAGCAGGACCTGCACACTGAAGTGTCCTTGGCCATGTCGCCAGCCCTGCTGGGCCCGCTTGCATGCTCTGAGGGTGGTGTGGGATCCTGACCTGGTTCCTTCTCCTGGGACCGTCTTCCATGAAGAGACATTCCAGGAAAGGCGCTTGGAGCACCAGGAGGCTCCCTCCTGTCACCGCCATCAGCCTCTAGAACCCTGCGCCCCGGCAGCGGCATGTGGTCCTGTGGCAGACCCAGGCCTAGGAGGGGCCGGGGAATCTGCACTGCAGTGAGCCCGGCAGGGGAGGGTGGAGAACGCAAACCCAGCTTCCAGCCTTGGGCAAGCACCCAGGGCTGGTGGCGTGGGTCACTCTGCAGGTGGGGGGAGGCCATTATCCAAATTTGCAGAATACAGATGTGAGAACAAGGCCACATCTCCTAGGGATGTCAGTGTGTTGGCAAGACCTCTAGTCCCATCAGTGACCAGGATGGAATGTGAGCATTGACATTTCGCAACTTCAACAGATAAATACAGGACTTTCTCCCCTACCTGGCAGGTTTCTTGTTACTGGACATTACATGCAAATGCTGAGTGCTTCTAAACTAAATTGCACAGTGATTTTTGCAGCACACTTGCTCTCACAAGGCGCGTAGTAGTTAACAGCTAAGCCTAGAGGCCTGTAATCCTAGCCAAGCCAGAGCGCCCTGGAGGGCTGGTGTCTTTGACACGTGCTTCATGCACCTTCAGGTCCTGGTTTAGACACTACCATGAAAGCAGTGATTCTGGACTTTCCCAGTGAGCATCTCGGAATACGAGAAAGGATATGATGGTAAACACCCGTCTCACTTCTGGGAATGGCACAGTGGCCCAGAGAAGCGGGCAGTTCCCTTTACAGACGGCCCTCGGGGTCAAGTCTAAACCATATGTAACAGACGTGTGCCTCACACGGCACCATCTAACCCAACCGTCTCGCTAATACAGATTTGCGGTTATGAATTATGTGATTACAAATGACGGATTTCTAATAGAGTTTTCCAACAAGCTGTCATTTTGGCTGCATCAGTAAGAGACTGAAAACCTTGAGCAGCCCCTGCTCCCCGCCTTCTTCACCACTGACATTTCTCCACGGGTCTCTCTTTCATCTGGGCTAAAATACAGATGCATTTTCCTGCACAATGCATGTGTGGACCAGAGCCTCACAGGTCGGGGCTTTTATTGTTTCAGTTAAATGCTCTGCCTATATCTATGTGGAGATGGAGGTTGTTAAGCTTCCTGGTGGGGGCAAGGTCTTGGCCTGTGACATTGTGCCTATTGAAGTAAAGTTTTTCATCAGTTTGGCTTCTCTGAAGTTATTACTCCTGAATGAAATGTTCAGAAAACATTAAAAAGCTCATCTCATTTGGAGGTTAAAGAATGAGTGATCCTGATGAAGGGCCTGTTAATCTCTGAGGAAAATCGCACAGAGCCAATCCCTTCACGTGGAATGCGGTTTTGTGCTGTGTTGGGAGTGATCTAAAACCCGGTGTTGTTGGTTCCCTCACATTCCTAAACTTAGATGTCACGTCCCACATTCACGTCCCTGAGGTCTGAAAGTTCTGTGCAGCCATTAGTGAGAGGACAGAGAATGAATGTGATTCGTCTTGTGCTATAAAAGCTGCATTTCTGTAATCTGAAATGATTCATTTCCTGTTGCTGTTAATTTGCACTGTTAAAAATTCTTAAGGTTTGAAATGCCTGTATTCAGTCACTGAAGGAGACCACTCCTTTTTTCTGAAAGCCGATGACCTTTCTGCTGTGCCAGCAGCCAGTGTCTTGATTCTGGAGGGAGGGCTGCAAGCAGTGTGTTCTGAAGTAGATGTGGGAAGTACTGCTTTGCAAAGGGTATATCTGGGTACCTTCTGTATATCCCAGATCAGCATTCTTTGTAACACATGATTCTTAAGTGTAACTTATATTTCAAAAAATGCCTAAAAATGTTATATTTCCCTTTTGCAATTTTTCTCTATTTCCAATACGCTGAATTGATTTGAATTAAAGTTGTGATAAAACCTAAAGTTAGAGTAAAAAGATATTCATTCCATCTTAAAAGTGGTTTCATAGCCACTGACCAATATCTAAACCAGTGTTGTGACCTTTAAAACTAGAGTTTTCTAAAATAATCGTATTTTTATACTTGTATTTTCCACCAACTTAAGATATATACAACCGAAAAGAAGAGACAACATTTTGGTTTACTTGAATAAATAATACTTCCAACTTGTTGGGTTTGGAACTTTTTTATTTTTATTTATCTTGGGTCACACTTTTCAAGTTACCATAGGTGAGGACTCATGTTCTGTTTCCCCACTACTTAGATGTCGGTCCTAGAAATTAGCAAAAATAAAAGTGAATGGAGGGGCGAGTTCAGGTTCAATCATTAAAATGTGCAGAACATGCTGAAAACGAGGGATGAATAAAGTGATTTAAGGTCCAGAAACCACCCAGGTGGAGAGAAACCCAACAGCATGTTTCAGCAGTCTGACGGGTGCTCAGCCTCCTCCTGGGAGTGGAAGATGACCAGCTTGGTAACGCCTGTGCTGGAGTCGCTCTTGATCACCCAGCAGGGAGATGGTGCCCTCCCATTAAGTCAATTGGCTCTGACTTGCCTGTCCAGGAAAACCAGTGAAACCAGTGTTTGTCCCGGATACAGCAGTGCCCAGCTCTCCCTCACTGCCCCACACCCTCTCACCCACCTGTAGTCCTCAGCCCCGCCCTGCACAACCTGAGCTCAGTGCTCCCCCTGTGCACCAACTCAGCACAGCAGAAACCCTTGACCATGAGACACATCACCTGCGGGCCGTGATCCAGCTGCTATCTGATCCTTTAAAAATCGGCTTTTTTCCGTAACTACACACTTTTTGTTTAACAATACCCAGAGGAGAGAGAAAAAGAATTTCCGATAATTAGGAGGTGAGACAGTAGTTACTGGAATCACAGAATAGGATTTTTACTCTCTGGTAATGAAGGACGTAACTTGATGTCAGTTTTGTTTCTGTGCTGGACCCCCAGGTTTGTCCCAGTTTGCCTGCCACCTGGAAGCTGTGGGGTGGCCAGGCTGATGGAATTTTCCGAGTCTGTCACTAGGTGGCACTGTTGCGAAGCTTGTGGCGTAACATAACGTCCTTTTATTTCATTCACTCTGTACCTTTCACAGCCCCAAACTACCCATGTCCACTCCTCTGTTCTGCTCTTCATATAAGGTGACCAGATTTTAACCTTGGTGAAGCCGAACACCATTGACAGGTGGTAGGGGGGGTAGGGGTGGAATGGGTGGTTGGCGGGTGGAGGGTGGTGTTCTTAATTAAAAATTTGGTCTATATGGAGCAACAAAAATTTTCATAGAACGCAAAAATAGTATTGTAATATATATATTTTTAATTTCAACATAAGTACAATTTACAAATGTAATACATTAAAAAATAATATGTATAGGGCGGTGCCTATGGCTCAAAGGAGTAGGGCACTGTCCACCTGGGCAACCTTGCCCAGGAGGGGAGTAGGGAGTTTACATTAGCCTTTTCATTTCCAAATGAAGTTACATTAACTTCTTCATTCCCAAATGGAGTTACATTAACCTTTTCAGCAGCTGTGTATTCCCTTCCTGTGTCCCACCGTTCCCTAGCTTGTCATGCATTCTTTCCAAACTCCGGACTTTTTTAAAATGCCACGGGACACGGCACAAATTGTTAGAAATCGGGACTGTCCCGCCAAAAGTGGGATGTCTGGTCACCTTATCTTTATAGAATCTGAGAAACAGGTCAGCTGGGTACATACTAAACCTTCGTGGTGACCCCCAAACACGTGCATCTCCAGGCCTTCCCCAACCCCGGGTTATTAGATGTGGACTTCAGAGGGCTCTTGGGCCAAGTGTGCTTGCTGTCACCTGGGTGGGGCTGAGGCACAGCCAGGAGCCAGGAAGTCTCCAGGTTCTTTTGTAAGTGGCATAGTTCAGATTTGAAAAACTGGTTTGCCTGATTACCAGACCCATGATCTCCATCACTGTGCTACTGCCATATAAGGCTCAAAACCGGAAATTGAAAGTTATTTTCAAAAATTAAAAATCCTGGGCTAGGGGCAGTGGCTCACACGTGTAATCCTAGCTCTCCGAGAGGCCCAGGCAGGTGAATCAGCTTAGCTAAAGAGTTCGATACCCACCTGAGCTAGAGTGAGACCCGGTCCCTGTAGCAATAGCCAGGTGTTGTGGTGGGTGCCTGTAGTCCCAGCTACTCGGGAGGCTGGGGCAAGACGATCACTTGAGCCCAAGAGTTTGAGGTTGCTGTGAGCTGTGACACCATGGCACTCTACCGAGGGTGACACAGTGAGACTCTGTCTCAAAAAAAAAAAATTAAAAATCATACATGCTAAAATCAAAATGCTATAAGGGAAAATCGTTGAGGAAAATACCTGACATCAAACAGCAAATTCTGGTCACAGGTCATGACAGTGACCCTCAGAACAACCTCCATCATGTACACACCATTACCGGGAACATCTGGGAAGCTCTAGGATGGGGGGCAGGGGTGTGGAGAGGACAGGCCCAGGACATCAAGGCAGGAAGACCCAGCCCACAGGATGAGGCTCCACAGGCCAAGGTCTTGAGCCTGTCATCATGACTAAATGGAAAACACAAAGGCCCACTGCTCTCAGCATCTACAGACCTTACACAATAGGCCAAATGCATCACCAGTGTCTTGTTTTTGGTACCCTGATGCTTTGACAACGGCCTGCCCACCCTGGAGGGAGGGTCCCTCCTGCCAAAGGCAAACCCGCCAATGCAGAGCTCACACCCCATTCTCCTCCTTGGCGCTGTAACATTCAGGCAGTATCCCTCCCCCCACCCCGCCCTTGTCACCCAGGGCTGGGTACCAGGCAGCTCTATGCCCCAGGCCCTGCTGAAATTATTCAACTGGCCCATCCGAATCTGCTCATCCTGTTTCTTTGGTTCCTTCCTGTAAAAACCACAGTAAAGGCTCCTCCCAGTCTTCTCCTCTTCTCTGCCCTTTGACTGACTCCCGTGTGGCCCTGTGGCCCTGCACGGCGGGCCTCACGTCTCCATGGATCTGTGATAGTCACTTCTGTGTCTCCCTGTCTCAGCACACCTCATTCAGAAAACCCCCTTAAAGTGCCAAGGAAAGAACGTGTGTTAGAGTATGAATGGCACGCAGATGCTGTCAGCCGACAGCTGGCCGAGGTGGGAATGCACGCGGCCGGGAACGGGAGCCAGGCTCAACCTAAAAATACCGTGCAGAATACAGACGTAGCTACACATCAAGGGAACAAAGCTTTTTGTGATTTCTAGTTGCCCGAAAGGTGGGCCGTGTTCTACTTTGCCGACAGAAAATGTTAGACGGCAATAATCATTCCAAGGAGCCCTAAGAATATCTGTCATCTCAGAATCAAAACTTTTTTTAGAAATCTATCCTGAAAAGATGGAAATGTGGGCAAACAAGATACAGTGTAGAGCACAAAGAGAAATTTGCTGAATATGCCAATATTGCTTTGATTTTAAAAGAGTATCTACAAGAGTGAGAGCAGAGGATTTAAGAGTGTGGTGAGCATATGAAATCCACACTAATGTGTGAATCCCACAGGAGGACCCGTGTATAAAGGGGATGGCTTACAGAGGTTTAATTAGGGCGGTGCCTGTGGCTCAAAGGGGTAGGGCACTGGCCCCATATACGGGAGGTGGGGGGTTCAAACCCAGCCCCTGGCCAAAAGTAAACGATTTTTAAATTAATTTTTATTCAAATACTTTAAAATTAATTTATATTTTTATTCAAATAATACTTTGTGATAGTTAATCTTATGTTTCAACTTGACTGGGACAAATATTTTGCCAAATATTATTCTGGATGTGTGTAATAGCTCAGGCTTCTATTAAAGACACCATAGACTGGGAGGCTTACATAATAGAATCTTATTTTCTGGGCGGTTCGGGAGGCTGGTAAGTCCCAGATCAAAGTCCAGCAGGATCTGGCGCCTGGGAGGGCCCTCTTCCTTGTTTGGAGCTATTTGAGATGGGAGGATCCCTTGAGCTTGGGCGTTCTCACGGGGAGCTACGATTGGGTGTTACTCCATGTTAGCCTGAGCCGCGGAACGAGAACCTGTTCCTAAAAAGAAATTAAAGAAGTACTTTCAAGAGGCTTATCACAAAAAAAAAAAGTGCGTCCTGTTTCACTCCTGCCCCCCCGGGTCCCGTCACGCAGTAGGCCCTCCCCCACCACACCGCTTGCTCTGGTTTTCACTCACCTCCTTCCTTCCGCATTTCTGGATAGTCACCCAATAGCCTTGATCCCACTGAGTCACTGCCAACCTTAGCATTCTCCAGGTCACCATGCCGCCTGGAGCCCGCTTCTGGCCTCTCCGGTTCCCATCTGTGTGTGTGGTTTGCATCTGTTTTGGTTGCTATTGCTTGTTAGGGGGGTTTTAATGCATAGACAGGTAGTCTCACCCATTTAATAACCTTATGCTTGACATTATCATGTATCTATTCTTCTAGATATCTTTTAGAAACGCTGAATGGCGTTACTTAAATCGTCCTACTGAGATTTGTTTTGGAGCCACACTGAAATCAGAGATGAAATTAGAGCTACTTCACCTCTTCCCAGTCCTGAGCCTTCAGCTGAGCAGAATGGTGGTGTCTGTGTCGAGCTCTCAGGCCCCTCGGTAGGGCTCCCTACGTGCAGATCCATGATGCCTTTTTCTTGATAACTTTATTCCCGAGGGTTTTGGATTTTCTGCTGTCATCATGAATAGGAGGGATGTCTCTTTACGTATTAAGCTTGTCCCAGTGGTGTGACATTGACATATTACATAACTAGGGTGACCAGACATCCCGATTTTGGCGGGACAGTCCCGTTTTTCAACAATTTGTCCAGCGGCCCACAGCATTTTTAAAAAGTCCCGATTTTTGGAAAGAATGCACTAACGGGCTAGAGAACAAGAAGGGAATATACGGTTTTCCACCGCCATATGGCTATTTTGCCAGAATATGAGTTCTATATTATTTTTGTTAATTTTATAATGTTAAACTGTAATAAATAATTGCTGAGAAGTGATTATCAAGAACTGCTTATCAAAGTTTGCATTGTTGTCAGGCCCTGCCTGCCCCGTCGACTGCCCCATCCCCGCTCCCCCGCTCCGCTCCGCCCCCCCAGCCATGTTGTCCCGTCTTACAGATGTTAAAATCTGGTCACCCTATACATAACCTCTCTCTGCCTCAATTTCCCAGCTTTGAGATGGGGGTCAACAGTAACCCTCCTTCGTAGAGTTGCTGTACCAATTAGATGAGCTGATTTTTGTACAGTGCCTGGTATAATTTTTTTTGTTTTTTGTTTTTTTGATGGAGTTTCACTGTGTTGCCTTCAGTAGAGTGCCGTAGCATCACAACTCACAGCAACCTCCAACTCTTGGGCTTAAGCAATTCTCTTGCCTCAGCCTCACAAGTAGCTGGGACTACAGCTACCCACCACAACACCTGGCTATTTTTTGTTGGAGTTGTCATTGTTGTATAACAGGCTGGAGCCAGCCTCAAACCCTCCAGCCCCAGTGTATGTGGCTGGTGTCCTAACCTCTGAGCTATGGGCACCATGCCCGAGTATAATGTGTCACAGGAAGCACCATATGTGATGTTTAAATTTTTTTTAAAAGGGAGATTATAATTTGAAAATACTTTTTACAGTATATCATAGCTTTTGACTTTGCTCTGTGTGGAGATTTTTGTTTTGGTTTTTGTCTTTGCTGTTGAGAAAAGTGTATACATATACACGCATTCAAATTTACTAAACATATTTTTAAAAGATGTTGGGGCTCGGCGCCTGTGGCTCAATTGGCTAAGGTGCCAGCCACGTACACCTAAGGTGGTGGGTTCGAATCCCCAGCCCAGGCCCGCCAAAACAACAATGATGGCTGCAACCAAAAAATGGCCAGGCGTTGTGGCTGGCGCCTGTGGTCCCAGCTACTTGGGAGGCTGAGGCAGGAGACTCGCTTGAGCCCAGGAGTTGGAGGTTGCTGTGAGCTGTGATGCCATGGCACTCTACCCAGGGGGATAGCTTGAGGCTCCATCTCAAAAAAAAAAAAAACTAGTGGTGTGCTTACCTCAAGATGAGCCCACTCAACAAATGATCCCTGCTGATGCCCAGCCCTTCTGGGCATTGACCTCCACGCATGCTAAGATGAGACAGTATCAGCCTGTCCTCCAAGGGCCACGATCAGCCACAGGAAAGCAGTAAGTGGGGGAGGTTAGGGGGCTGCCCTCTAAGTCTGTGGATGTTTTGACCTTCTTTAAAGGGTTCCCTTGAATGTCACTTGCTGCGGAAGCCACTTCGTGAGCATCATCAGGCCTCTACTAGATGTTTCCTGTGTCACCTCCACCTATATGCCAAGAGGTTGAAAATGGCTGTCTAACTACATGGCCTGGTGAAGCCCCCCTCCGATTCAGGGTAGAGAAGCTTCATTTCCACAAACACGACAGACATCTCCCTAGTCTGAGTGCGCCTGAATTCACAAAGGCTTAGCATCTGACACTGGGGAGGGGGAAAAAAGCCACTCGAAGCACATTTTAAAAGTTCCATGTTTAAAAAGATCCTTGTTCATTGATTTTCGTGGGGTAATTAAGCTAATCTAAACAAGGGGACCTTGTCTAGGAGCAGGTGGGGGAGGTGCAGCCTGGCTGGTCCTCTGCCTGGAAACCCACTGCAGACCTGCTTTCGGGGTCTCCTCCCGCGCCTGCTTTCTGTAAGACTGCCTGTTCTCCCTCTGTGAGGTCCGTTTCTCTTCTTGCATTTTTCACTCAGCAGCACTAAGATGCTCCTATGTTTCCGGCCTGGAACAGAGACCACCCTTCTAATGGTGTTTCACTAACTGTGTCTTCCTCAACATAATTATGTTGTGATGAAAAACCTGGAAACCACAGGAAACAAGTGCAGAGCAACGTCCTTACCCAGCCTTAGCAGGAACACAACAGCTTCCAGCACATTCCGGCTCCACAAATTACAGACACAGCTCTGCCAGGGGTGTTCCCCAAGAAGGGCACTGGCAATTTGGGGTTGTCTGCTACCTACAGTGCTCGCCAGTCGCCCCACTTGGTGCCAGGACGAGACTGTCCATCACAATCACCCTGCCGGCTACCCAAGGCTGGGCTTGTGGCTGCAAGGTGAGGGGTGGGGACAGAATGCACCAGAGGGAAAATGACAGTCACAGCCGTGGCCGTCTTCCCTTCTCCTCACCTACCCTTCTGACAGCACAGATAAAATCAATTTACCACCAAGCCACCTAAACATAGGCCAAAATACCTTCCCAAGCTCCTTTCAGGGATGGGTAAGCACTGCAGTCACAGCCCTCTCCTCCCCTGCAGATCAGAAGGGCAGCCTAAGGTGGGATCTCCAGGTTCCCAGAAAAGGAGGCAGAACCCGGCTAACAGGCTGGCTCCACCACTCCCCCACCTCCCCTCCTCCCCCATAAGCAAAGTTACAGGGTTTTAACAGCTGCGAGACACCTAGGAGATCACCCAGTCCAATCTCTGATCTGCTTTTATGACACACTAGGGCCAAAGCTGCAGGATCCATCTCTACAAGGGCAGCAAAGACGCCCTCACCAGTCTCAAGCAGCCCCCCGTCAGGGCCACACAAACCCACTCTAAATACCTTATATGCATTTCAAACACATTCCAAAAGGCCTACCTCCCCTCCCTTCACAGCAAGGGCCACAAAAACAATTAGCCTAAATGGTGCTAAAACCCTTGATTTGTAAGACAATTATTTTTCCAACCTCTCCCCAGAAGCACGTGAGTTCTACACCAGATTGGAGTCTCTTCCCCTTTCTCCCCCACCCCCAGCCTGCACAGCCTTGGGCCACACAAACTTGGGCCCTCTCAATCCTCACGCAGTTTCTGCAAAGTCTATCTCAAGCCAATAAATACACTACTCCTTCTTTTAATACCTAATTAGCATCTAGCAGAAAAGGAGATTATTCATTTTTTAAAGGAGGGTGGGTGTTACTGGTTCTCCAACCATTTGCTATACTTCCTAATCAGTAAACCAATCCTCTAGCTTTTTAGTTCTTACTTTATCCTACTACAAACATGAAACAGCAGGCAGGAAAGATTCCTATCACACTCAACCTGTCTCCAAGGACTGAGGACCAGTGAGACAGCTGCCGGGAACCACGGTGCAAGGGTACTCCCTGCAACCCAAGGAGAAAAAGGCTTCTTCTTAGCAGAAGTGGGCTTGGATTCCGAATCTCCCACCTCAACATGTTACCACTCATCTGGTAAACCCTCCTCCCTTCCCAAGTTCTAGACTAGAAAAGTCAGCCCCAATAAGAAGCAGCTAAAAGTCCCGTCTGCTGGGGTCAGCTCAGGTATCAGATGGGGGTTGCCCAGCAGCTCAGTCTGGAACCACATTCCAGCTGTGCCTCCTTCAGAGACCAATGTCCCTTTGGCCCTCCCTACCCCCACTTTTGTGAACCATTAGCAATAGCTAACCGAGAGGCTGTGTTCCCAAGTGGATGTGCCCCCAGGAAAAGCCCCAGGAGAACCAGTCAAAAGCAGCACACCTGGGGGAGGAATGGGTTATGCTCCAGGCTCTGAGGCGACTAGGTAGCCAGGAGAAGGGGGCAGAGACTTCTCCAAAGCAGAGGTTCTGGGCCTGCACCATTGAGGCCCAGGTCTCGTTCCTATAAAGACACGGTCAGCCTCAGGAAATAAAGGTAACTTCAAAGGGACAGACAGGAGGGAAGTGCCAACCGGACCAGGGCAGAACCACAGCCCCGAGTTGCAGGCTGAGAGACCCAAGCGGGGAACACTGGCTAACAGTGCAGGGAAGGGTTGGGTAAGGGGAGAAGGGGGTGGGCGCAGGAAGTCTTCAGCAAGAGGAAGGGTCCCGGCAGAGGGGAGCGGGGAGGGGGGGCATTTTGCCAGTGGTGGGAACTTAACAGAAGTTAGAGATGGCAGGCGGGGTGAGGGGGAACGCGACAGGGTCAGGTTCCTCTCTCAGTAGAGAAGCCCGAGGAAACCGGGCGGGGGGTCGTGGTTATGGTGCAAAGCGGGGCTAGGTCCACAGGAAGGTGCACATGCGGGGAGGGGGCCAGACTGCTGCAGGAGGCTGCTGGCACGGAGATGAAGAAGGGCAGGTGCAGCCTGGCGGAGAAGGGCGCCAGGAATGATAGGGACCAGGAGCCGGACTACGGAGTGGACCCAAGGGTTTGAGGCCCAGGCCGCGCAGGTGGGGGTTGGGAGGCGGCAGGTGCCAGGCGCGGGGGGCGGCGGGGCGGGCCGGGGCGCGGCCGCTCACCTGTCTCCTCCGGCCAGGGCCGCGGGCACGGCGGAGCGGCCGGGCCGGGCGGGGGCGGTGGGGGCACGGAGCCCCGGGCGCACCGGGGGTGGGCGGTGGCGGCAGCGTCCGGACGTCGGCTGCTCCCTCGGCCGGCGGCCCGGGCGATCAGTAGGTCAGTCAGTCAGTCAGCGACGCGGGCGCAGAGGGAGCGCTGCGAGGCTGCGGCCGGCGCGCGGGGACAACGCCGCTTTATCGGGTCGGAAACAGCCGCTCCGCGCCGCTTCCGCTGACGCAGCGCCGGCCCCTGCGCCTCATGACTATGCAGCAGCCGCCGCCGCCGGGGGTGGGGTGTAGGGGGCGGGGCCTACTCTACGCGCACCCATTGGCCGCTTCGAGACCGCCCCCGCCCCGAGACCGCCCCGCCCCGCCGCGCCCCCGGCCCCGCCCCCGCGCTCTGCAGCCGCCCGCCCCGCCTCCAAGGGCCCCGCCCCGCCCCGCCCCTCCGCGTCCCTTCTCCCCCGACGCCCCCGGCCAGGCTTCTCCGGCAGGGAGCACCAGTCCTCATCCCCAGAATCCGGGGTCCCCATCCTGTCCATCCTCGAGGCCGCAGGAGGTGACCCCTGTACGCTCCGCCCTCAACCCCCTTCTCTGCACTCCCTTCCTGCCCTCCTCTCGGAGGGGTGGGCAGCCGCGTCGCCACCTCCTTGCCAGCCTAGCCTCTCGGCGTCTCCTGCCACCACCCTCCTGCCCCACGCGCTAGGCGACGAGGGGGGTACGGCAACCCCCACTTTGCAGCAAGCTCTCCCCCTGCTTTCTACTCCCGCAGCCCTCTGCAGACCTCCCGCCTCGCCCGGGGGCCTATCCTCTCCGAGGCCCGCGCTCTGTGCGTCCCGCTCCAGCAGCAGAGACTGGCAGAGCTGGGCGGGACACCACACCCGCCCGGAAGCTTCCTGAAGGCTCGGCCTCCCGGTGGCGTCCTGACGTACCAGGTGCCGTGTGGGTCTCCCGCTGTGGCAGAGTGGCCACAGTCCCTAGGACGCGAATGCAGGGAAATCCCATCAGGGCTAGTCCGGGAAGGCAGCTTGACAGATGGATGGATATGGAGGGCTGAGGTCTGGCAGCCCCATTCACATCCCATCTCTGCGCCTTTGGCAGGGTCTAAGTGTCTTTGTACAAATTACTTCATCTCTTAGAGCCTGGTGTCCTCATCTGTAAAACAGAATCATGAGATCCATCTCAAGGGGTTGCTGAAGGAATTAAGAATTAAAGTGCACTGCACAGCCTCCAGAACAGCCAAAATGGAAAATCTGACAATATCAAGTGTTGACAAGGAGTTGGAGCAACTGGAACTCTCACACTCTGCTGGTGGGGATGTAAACTACCTTGGAAATCTGTTTAAAAGGAATTGATCACCCACCAGTTCTGCTCCTAGATACGTACCTAATATCATGTTTCTGTTCATAACACTGTTTATAATAGTCTCAAACTGGAAACTACCCAAATGCTTATCAACCATTGAATGGATACCTAAATCGTGATGTATCATTATGCAATGACATACAACAATGACAATGAATAATCTACAACCACATGCAACAATGAGGATACCTCTCACAAATGATGTTGAGCAAAAGAACCCAGAGGCTAAGAAGTATAAGTCTCCATGGATCAAAAGTGGTAGAAGGGTGTATCTGGTGATAGCGGTTGAGATAGTGGTTACCCTTTCAGAGAGGGGTGCCAGAGCCCAGAAGCAGGGCATGGAGAATGTCTGGGGACTGGTTGTGTTCTATTTCTGGGTCCAGGTGCTGGTCGCACAGTGTGCTCAGTTTGAGATAATTTTCCCACAGTCAAGATGTGTGTGCTTTTCCATATGTATCAACCCTTCAATGAAGGGTTAATAAGAACATCAGTGGTATGTATACAAAGAACCCAAAGCTGCACCTGACACACAGGTGCTCACACGCTATCTGCCACCCTGCTGCTGTTTTGCTCTCATGGTCAAAGGCCCCTGTGCTATGAACCTGGAGCACCTCACAGGCCTCCCTGAGTTCTCACCTGTGCATGATCTTATACTGAGTTCACAAGTTGTCATAAAGATGAAATAAAACAATAATAAAATAATGAGGCCTGGAGCAATGGTTCACACCTATAATCCTAACACTCTGGGAGGCTGAGGTGGGTGGATTGCCTGAGCTCACAGGTTTGAGACCAGTCTGAACAAGAGCGAGACCCCATTTCTAGAAATCACCAGGTGTTGTGGCGGGCTCCTGTAGTCCCAGCTACTTGGGAGGCCGAGGCAAGAGAATTGCTTGAGCCCAAGAGTTTGAGGTTGCTGTGAGCTATGTTGCCCTATGTATCGAGGGCAACAAAGTGAGACACTGTCTCAAAAAAATAAAATAATAATAATAAAATAATCCTCTTTAAAAAGACAGCACAGTAAGAACCACAGAGTAAGGACTTAATAACATCTTAATTTTGACTAATTGCTGGTATTTCTTGAGCACTCTTCATTCTCATGCATTCACCAACCAGCTACTGAGTGCACGCCTGCTATGCTGTCCTGGAGCCAGAACACAATCCCGTCTCTCTCCTTACAGATCCCGTGGTGGGACAGGAAAGTCTGAGTATGAGGGAATGGGTTACTAGCTGCCATAACCCAGGAGCCAGCGTGAGATCTGACTTGAAGTGGTGCTGCATAAATGTTTCTGAAGAATAAATGGATGCGTGTAGGAAAGCGTAAGCATGAGGTTTTGTGTGAATGAAATGTAGAAGGTAGTTTCTAAGTCTGAGATATAGAAACATGCGATTAATTTACTTCTGTAACTGGAGTTAGAGATCAGAGTAAGGTTAAGGCGAAGTAAGTCCAGTGACCCAACATTGAGTGTGTGCATGGGCCAGGGGGCAGGGCCACCCTGCTAGCTCTCCTTCCCAGCCTAGCCAGCTAGGGCCTCATGCCAGCTGCCCACCACCAAGAAGAATGAGATGTGTCTGTGGCCTGTGGCCCCACTGTCCACAGCAGCCTGAGCTCGGGGTCCTCAGGGCTTCTGGTTTCTCTAAGACCCGCCCCGCCCCTGGACTGGCTGGTCTCAAGTCCTGTGAGGAGAGAAATTGGCATCAGGGAAGCTGTCTTGCCCAGGGGTCAGAAAGACCTAGACTCTGTCCTGGATCCAAAGCAGGTCATGCCTGGGCCCCTACCTCTTATGAGTGTGCAACCCGGACAGTGACACAGGCCCTGTGCTCAAAACAGCTCCACACTTGGTTTAACATTCTGTTGTCATCGTCTTTAAATGTTTAACCATTATTAACAAGAACCCCACAAGTTATGTAGCCAATCTTGTGTCTTTGTTTATAAGCTCATTGACCTCCCAATACTTGGGAAGATTCCAGGGCATGACTGTGTCTCCGTTGCTGCTGTGTCTGCGACCTTGTCTTCTCCCCATCTCATTTAGGGACACGTGGAGCAGGGCCATGTCCCTCTCACTCCTGACCCTTGGGTGCACACTTCTTCCCATGACATAGGTGTCTTCCTATAGTAAAGGAAGTTGGACACAGAGGTTGTTAGTTGCAGATGCACAGCTGATGGGAGTAGTGCCAAGATTCATACCTGGCTCACATCTGGTCAGTGTTGGTGAACAGGATGATGAATGAATGAATGAATGATGTCCATGAACACCCCCGTCTCATTGCTGGACATTACTCCTTTCCTCTCCGTTGTATAAATGTAGAAACCGGAGCCCTGCTGGCACAGAGTGTGTACCCCTCTCTCCCAGTGTGACCCACCCTGAGCGAGATGCAGGCTGGTAGCCTTGCATGAACAGCTCCTATCTCTGTTGGAAAGCAAGACTGCCACCTCCATATCTGCAACACAGGCAGCAAGCAGGAGAGGACAGGGAATGAGTGCCCCCTGCCCAGCCCCTGCCCTCCATCCCCCGCACTCCAGTTCTCCATCACCCTTGTACATGAGGAATGTTATCCTGTTTCACAGACAAAGAAACTGAGGCTCCATTGGGCGATGTGCCTTGCCCAAGCAGCCACTCTGCTCAGAACTCAAGAGCTGAGAGGCAGGAATGCCCTCTGGGGCAGAAGCTGGTGAGCTGGTGAGGCTGTGGAGACTGCTGGGGCCAGGGATCCCACACTCCTCACAGGCTCAGCAGGTCTCCTCAATCACCAGCCCCTACTCTGTCACACCAGGTGGCTGCCTGTCCATGCCCCTTTTTGAGTGCACCTCCAGACCTTGGCACCTGCCATTTTCTTTCCAGGGAGTGTCCCTGCTGCTCTCCTGCCGTAGCAGTGTCTGATAAGTGATGACCTTGACTTCCCAGTTCCTGGGAAAGGAGAATGGTGACGTGCATAGAAACCCTGAGATTTTACTTTGATTATGGACAATAAACCCACTCACTGACCAAGGGCCAGGAGCCTTCCATACCTTGCCAGATCCCTTGAGAGAGCTGAGACAGAAAGTTTTGTCTGGAGACTGCAGCCTACACAGTGGGGATGGGACAGTGGGCCCCGAAGAGGGAGAAAAAGAGAGGGCACTAGCTGAGGCAGTGTCCCACCTGGAGAGCCCCAAGGGGATTCCTCCTACTTTTTTACAAACCCCTTTTTTGGGGAGGGGCCAGGGTGTTGCATTGTCATCCAGGCTAGAGTGCAGTGGCTATTCACAGGTGTGCTGCAGCCTCCTTGTCCTGGGTTCATGAATTCCTCCTGCCTCAGCCTCCTCAGTAGCTGGGACTACAGATGCATCATACCCAGGGTTATAAATATTTATTTTTCTTATTTAGCAACAAACATTTTTAAAAACAAACTGATTTGCAAAACCTCAGTATGTCCATCAGCATGCTCATTTACTGCCTGGCGTTTCTGAGCAAATGCTCAAGTTGCACTCTCTGAGCGGGTGCTGCCTTCCAGCATGTCTGCCCTGACAGCAGCCCTCCTGCTTCTGCCTCTTCCCTGTGAGCACCCTCCCCTGGTGTAGGTGTGGTGACAGCACTAAAAGCAGGGTTCTAGCTGTCCCTTCCTGCGGTGTGACTTTGGGGGAAACACCAAATCTCTGTGAACCCAAGGCAAAATGGAGGGGGCGGAGCTCCGAGAGCTGGGGCCCAACTCCCTGGAATACAGGGCTCCCAGCTGCAGGTCCCAGATCTCTGTCACTGAGGATTAGACCTGAGACTTGAAAGGCGCATGCCTGCCCAGGTGTCCTGCCTAGCAAGGGTCCTTACAGCCAGGTTAGGCTTAGAGTCAGGGTTAGCTGGGACACCAGTCCATGTTTCAGCCTCCAGGCACTTGGATTGGCTGCAGAGTGGGGGGGCTTCTGGGGTCACATAGCTGCACAGGGTCCTACAGCCTCCCAAGGTCCTATGACTTCCCATGATTATAGGGCTTCCAGGTCTTAAGGCCCCCTGCAGTCATGCAATTGCCTCAGGTCATAGGATCACTGGAATCGCCTCATTGTGGAGTGACCAAGGGTAATGCAGACACGCGGGGATCCTACAGCTACCCAGGTTACAAGGACACCTGGGGTCACAGGGCCCCCCACAAGCAGGTATGTCTCCTTAGAGGCTCAGGCCACATCCAGGCCATTCCACTGCCTCTGTGTCCTGGGTGAGCTCATCCCCTCCCTGAGCGCCCCCTCTGTGATGTGGACAGTCTTTGTTTCTATGGTACAGGGCTGCCCTAAAGACTGTAGGAGAGAGTGAGGGTGAAGGGCTCAGACAGGGTTCACGGGAGGAGCTCAGCAAGTGACCACAGGGCTGCACAGGGCAGCTGTCCCAGGACAAGCTGTGGCCCTCAGTGCAGTATTGGCCTCCCGGCCTGGGCAGACCCAGAAGTTTCCCAGAGGAGACTGAGTATGTTTTCACTAGAGGAAGAAGGGCCTTCCTTGGGCAAAGGTCAGGGCCAGAGGACACAGGAGGCCAAGGCCCGGGTGGTGGGCTCCAGTCCCCCAGCAGGGGGACATGTCTGCTCCTGTGTTATGCTCCTCTCTGTGGTTGTCTTGCACACCTCAGTGAATCTGCATGATAAATAAACACAATCTAGGTTTGAGGGGCCTTGGAGTTTGGCCTCTTGCCTGAGAGTGAGGGAGCCCCACTGGACGGGGGCTTAAATAGCTCCTCGAGGATCAGGTGCGCAGGGCGGTAGGCTGCGTAGGCAGTATGGGTGATGGTGTGGCTTGCACACTACATCCTACAGGCTGTGTGAGGCCCTTCCCCTCAGTGCCCCTACCCCTGCCTAGTCCATACCTGTGAACAGAGCACCTGCGCTTCTGGTCTCCTTTGTTTGGTGGCTGCTGACTTCTTATACCAGGGCCGAGCTTGTCCCCAAAAGACATGAACCATGGGGAGCTTTCTGAGCACCTTGTTGAACAGTGGAATTTACTGGGGGGTAGAGAGCCTTATTGAGGGTTCACAAACCCTTAAAGCAGACGTTCATAATTGTGGGCACACACATGTGCAGATACACATGCACGATGTATACAGGTGCATGCGCGTACACACACACTCACACACACGCGCACCTAAGGTCAGAACGTCAACCTCTCAATCCCTTTCCTGGCCCAGGCCTGAGGCAAACAGGGTGCCCTTCAACCTGACTGCCTCTGACATTTGCAGCTGCCATGGGAGCCCCAAATGTGACGCACCCCCACTCTGGTGCAGAGGGACCAACTGGTGCCAGAGGATTTTTTATAAAACAGGGCTGAGGAGGCATAGAGAGGGATAGCTGAGGTGCCAACCTGGCTGAGTTCACATCCCAGCTTCCTCCTTGCCAGGTGCCTGCAGGCAGGGCCCACTTCACAGACTTACAGACCATGTGGCCACCCAAGGCCTTGTGCTCCAAAGGGCACCACCCTTGGTTCAATGCTTCCCCATTGCCACTTTATGATTCCTAATTGCTTGTGAACGAGGGGTTTGCACCAGTCCAGGCTGTGAGAGGGGTCTCTTGGCTTCTCTGCACTTCAGTTTCCACATCTGTAAAATGGGCCCTCAGGTAGGGTGCTCTTGTCAGGGGCCACTGAATGCCAGCTCAGGCCCTGCTCAGTTAAAGTTGCCCAGAGCCGGGAGCTAGAAGAGGAAACTGAGGCACAGAGAGGTGAGGTAGCAGGCCTTCGGTCGTCTAGTGGGTAGTGGCTGAGCTGGGATTTGAACCCAGGCTGTTTGGCTCAGAGTCTTTGCGCTCCCTGAGCAAGGTCACGGCTCCTACAGAAGCTCTTAGACCATCTGAGTGAGCAGGGGCTTGTGGCATCCGCTCATCGGGATGGGGACAGAGGGTTGTTAGGATGTCTTCTGTCTGGCCAGGTACTAGAGACGCAGCTGTGAACTAAAATGGCCAGGTAACCTGATAGAAGGCGGGGAGTCAGCTGCCAGGGCAGGTGGCAGGTTGGGGTGCCTGGCCCAGCTTCTCAGAATGAAGGGTGAAGGCAGGTGATGTGTGGGGTCACCCCACCCAGGGCCTGAGGCAGGCCCCACCTGCTGACAGCAACAGGGCAGGGCGGGTCTCCAGGACACTCCTGTCCCCCCAGACACTCTCACCACCATCCTCATCCACATTCTTAGCCAGGTGTCTTTCTCTGGCCTCTCTGGCCCTCCTTGGCCCTCTGAGTCTCTCTCACTCCACCTCCCAGAAGTGCTCACCCTCTTCCCTGGGTCGGCTTGTGCCATGCACGCCTCTTCTAGGAAGCCCTCCCAGACCACCCAGCTCACGGTAATTCCCATCTTCACCAGCACATGTCAAAAAGAAAGCTGGGCTTGGCTTTGATTGCATTCCGAATCATCGTTTAAAGATCTACACTTCACAAGAAGCTTTTCCTGTCCACAGTCTCACTGGAGCCTCAGAGGAGTCTAGGGGGTGAATGGCTCTTGTCTCCATTGCAAGGCTGGGGGCCCAAGAGGCAAAGGGAAGATCCCAGCTCACTGGAATGTTCTTGCACCAGGAGCTAATATTTATTTACCAAGAGCTCACTTACCAAGTGCCACAGGCTGGCCTATGTGCTGTCATGTATTCATTTACTCATTCATTTGTTCACGTGATAAGCACCTACTGTGCTCTGGCCTCCCTGTCACAGTGTGGGGGAAGCATAGCAAAATCTTCTGTGGCCTGGAGGGCAACAGACAGGAGCAGGAAGTAAATCAGGTGCAGTAAGTTAGCAGGTGACAGCAGCTGTGGAGAAGCAGAGATGGGGGAGGGAGGGCTGGGCAGGTGAGACCCACCCTTGAAGGGGACTTTTGAGGGGCTGGAGGAAAGGAGGAGTCAGCTGCAGGAGGGAACCTGTCCACCCCAGAAGTGAGCTCGGTCTCCCACTGGGGGGTAGGTGCACCTCCCTGTCAGGTGCACAGGGGCCACCCTTGGCTCTCACTGTTGTCCTTCTGGGCCCACCTGCTTGTCTGCCTGCCTCTCACTTTCTGCCCTTGGCCATGAGCTCCACATGGTCAGCTCCAGTGCCTTGTTCAGTTGCCCTGCATCCCTGGTGCCCTGGCTGGGCCTAGTACACAGTCCACAGATTGCAAACAAAGGACAGAGAACCATGTGGATGAGAGACATGCCTGCCTGGCTCACAAAGACATTAGGGAATGTGCCCTCCTCCCCAGGCCCTGTGGGACAGCACGTCCATTAGAGATGAATTGGAGTGGGGTGCATCCTGGTTCTGATGCTCAGCACCCATCCATGTGTGTGAGCCTGTGCAGTCACGCATTCTCTCCTGCAGCAAAAGGCACAAGTTGTGTGCAAGATGTCAGGGTCAGTGGAGGCTGTGGTGGAATAGACATCCTTGTTCTCCAGGGGCTTATCCCAGTGGGGACACACATCCTAACGGGGTAACAGCTGCCTGAGTGGTGATAAATACCACTGAGAAGAAGAGAGCAGAGGGAGGAGGGCAGGGAGGATGTCACTGTTGACAGCGGGCGGCCAGAAAGTCCCTTGCATGGGGTAGTGGTGCCAGGAGGGTCTGAGCAGAGGAGGGACACCAGGACCCTGATGTTTCAGGAGATTGGTCCTTCATCCTGCTGTGGGAGGATGGCTGGGTGTGGAGTACTTCTTGTGCAGGGGAGCTGATGGCTGCCCAGGGGCAGTGGTGGTGGACTAGGCAGAATGCTAAAGCTGCAGAGCAGACTCGCTGGGGGACTGGCTGCGGGCTGTGGCTGTGGATGCCTGTACAAGCCGCTGTGAGCCTCACTTTTCTAATCTGTGAAGTGGGATGCTGGTGACAGAGCAGCCAGGGAAAGGCATGGAGGGGAACCAGTCCTTGCTCAGTCAGCAAAGCTGTGTGGACCCATCCATTTTAGGCACTGGTCCAGGCAGTGGGGACGTGACACCCCACAGGTGCTTGACAAAGAGTGGTCTCTTATTTTAAAAAAGGAAGTGGAAGAGGGCAACACAAAACCCAGCAGCAGGTGGGGTCCTGGTGACTGGGTAGGGGCAAGTCGATCTGAATCAGGATGGTGGCCCTGTGAGGTGGCTGCCTGGCGCAGGGTCGCTACTGTCTGACCCTGAGGCAGGACAGCCCAAGAGAAGTTGCCGGGAGTGACTGAAGACCAGAGCCAAGAACGGCAGGCTGCAGGGAGGCTGACCCCATTTCCCAAGGCGGTGCTGCCAGGAGGCCTGTTTTCCATGGTGTTTACTGAGCTCCTCTGGCTCCAAGGAGCTCTGAGTGTTTGGGCTCTGTTCCCAGGGTCATCCCCTGACAGCACGCTGGGAGGTGGGGGAGGCTGAGCTGCTGCCGCCCCGGGCCAGCTGGGAAGGGTGGAGGCAGCCGCTGGTGTGAGTGGGAAAAGTGGCTCAGCCATTCTTAATCAGCAGTCTGGGCAGCCACTCCTCAGGCCCACCTCTGATTAGGGCTGCTCTGGGCACTGGGGTGGGACTGACCTGACAGCCCTTTCTCCAGGCTGCCTAGTGAGGAAGGGGCACAGCAGACAGCAAAGGGGCCACAACTCAGTAAACAGGGTCAGTCAGGGAGCAAATAGGGTCGGAACTCAGTTGGCAAAAGTAGAGGAAGTGCTAAGTCGAGGGAAGGAGCAGAGTTTAATGTGTAACCAGGGTTAGGGGTTAATGTCTGAACAAAAGTCAGGCCTCAGAATGTGAATAAGAAGCAAGGCTCAGACTGTGATGAAGTCAGAGCTCAGACGGTGGCCAGGGTCAGGGCTCAGAATGTGAATAAGGATCAAGGGCTTCGTGTGTGACCAGGGTCTAGGCTCAATGTATGGCCAGGATCAGGGCCCAGTGTATGATCAGGATCAGGGCTCAGTGTGTGACCAGGATTCAATGTGTAACCAGAATCAGAGTTTAGTGTGCGGTAAGGTCAGGGCTAGTTGTGTGACCAGAATCAGGGTTTAGTCTGTGACCAGGGTCAAGGTTCAGTGTGTGACTAGAGTCAGGGCTTGGTGCGTGGCCAGGATCAGGATTTAGTGTGTGATCAGGGCTCAGGGTGTGACTGTCAACAGAACTCAGCATGGGGCTGATGTGACAGTCACAACCCTCAGGCTGACCAGGTGGACTTGTCTCTTTTCTCTGAACAGGTTGGCCCATACATCCTTCTCTTCCTTTCATTTAGGAATCTTCTACTCTGCACCAGGCACTGTCCTAGGTGCCGTAGACTCAAGGGCTGTTTCGCTACTCTCACAGCCTTCAATTCCAATATCTCCACAGCCCCCAAGGTAGCTTAGAGGCTTTTCTCCTGGGGGACTCAATGAGATTTTTCTGGAGAAGGCTTTGAAGGCCACTTCATTTGCAGAAGTGGGCATTCTAGGCAGAGGGTGCTGGTTAGGCAAGGGCACAGTGGATGGTCAGCTCAGGGCAATGGACTCTTCCTGCCCAGGTGAACACTTGGCCAGTGTCAGGCCTGGGGGCTGGCTGTGCATTAGCAGGACTCCATCATCAGAGGATGGGTTTCTGTCTGGCCATGTGGGAACAGGAGGTCATGCTCTCCACAGAATCAGAGGTGGCCCCAGCCAGTTCCTGCCGGGTGACAGAGTGATTGCTTTGGCAGCTGGTGGGCACTCCCTGCCCTGGAGGCCACCCACCTTGGGTGGACCAGAACTCAGCAGACAACTCAAAAGAATGAGCATGCGAGAGGCAGCCAGGGTGGCTGGTGGGAAGGGGACTGAGGGCGTGGATGGGTGGGTGGAGGCCAGGGCGGCAAAGCAGGTGAGGGTGGGGCGTGCCCTGGGACGATCAGGTCAACTGGGGCATGCAGAACAGCTGTATGGCGGTGTGACATGGGGGTCCTTGGCAGTTGGGCTCCCAGCTGGGTCTTATCATCTGGGTGCTTAACTGGACTGACCAGGCGCCTACAGCCTTGAGGCCCCAGTCCCCACTTCTAGCTAGAGAGCACTGCCTGGGGCCCTCCTTGGGCTCATGCTGCCTTCTGTGTGGTGGGGTACAGGCTCAAGGACTGGGCAGGTAGGCATTAGGACAGACAGAGCTGCATAACCTTGGCCTGCTGGGCCTATGCTCCCTCTTCCCCACATCTTGGCTTTGGCACCTGGCCTCACTGAATCCTCTTGCCTGACACCCTCCTGGTTCTCTTACCCATTGGGGGTCCTGGGCCAGGTGACCACCCCCCTGAGGCCTCTCCACCCCAGATCTCTTTCAAAGCCTCCTCTCTGCCCACTCTCCTATCCTGAGACCCCCAAGGCAACTGTGGTCAGAGTTGGAGCTGAGGAGCCTGCGGGGGCTATCAGAGGGGGAGGGACCTCCTGCCCAGAGAACTCTGAGGCCTAACAGCATGAGGCTGGGGGTGCAGGGACTGGCTGGTGTGGGGTGGACGCTGCATAGGAGGCTGGGAGTGCAGGGAGGCTCCAGGTCCTGCTGGCCAGGGCAGCACCTCCAACCTTCCAGGGACCCATTCTGTTGCACCAAGAGCCATCATTATTCTCTTTGCTCAGATGAGGAAGCTGAGGCCCAGGGCAACTACGTGACATGTTCAAAGTCACCCAGCCAGTTGGCCAGAGCAAGGGCTAGAATCCAGACCCCAGAGCCAGAGCTCCAAACCACAAGAGCTGCCAGGACCATCAAGAATGGAGTGTGTGGCAAACAGGCCTGGACACGGGGGTGCACCATCTCTGAAGCCAGAGGCCACTGAGTGCTTGGGGGATTAGTGGGTCCTCCTTCTCAAGCCTGCACTACCACTCCAGTTTGGGCTGTCACTTAGGTATGGCCCATCACTCTCACAGATGTCACACCGTTGTTAGAGTCTGAGTTATCATCAGTAGCTAGTATTTATTGCTACTCTCTATGTGCTAAGCACTTTTCATCTCTTCCTCATTAGAGGTCTCCATTTACTGAGGTGGAAAGAAGCTTGAGGGTGAGTAGTGGTCTGGCTACACTCTGGGTGAAGGCTGAGTTCTGGCCCCTCTGCCTGCTGCCCCAGGCTGTCCTCAAGGCCAGGAATAAGGTCACCCTCATTCTGTAGGGGGTGGGGTACTGGGATGAAATGAGACCCACCCAGTTCTTGCCCAACCTGCTGGGTTGGTTTGGCCCTGCCAGCACCTCACACCTGGGGAACCCACCAGCTATGCCTTCCCTACCCACTTTCTCCCAGAGCAGGGAATTATGCAGCTGGGCCAGTGGGGGCCCTCAGTGATGGGGGGGTGTGGGCCCTTCCAATACCCTCCTCAGCCTCCAGAGAGGTTTGAAGAGTGGCTTTGAGCCTCTCAGGCCTGCAGGGAAAGCCCCAGGCTGGCTAGTACATGGTGGCTCAAGGCAGGTGTGCCCTGGAGGACTCCCTATCAGAGCCTCTGTTTTCCACATCTGCACAGAAAGGGTATAAGCACTCCACAGAGAAGCCCAGAGGACCGTTCCTGGGTCCTGATCTGAAAGCAAGTGCAGCACTGACACACTGCCAGTCAGCCTTGAGGGAGAATGAAGCCCCAGCCCACCCAGGCTGCATGCTGCCTACCCTGCCCCAACTCAGGGCAGGGGTCAAGGGCAAGGACATGATCAGATCCAGAGGTTGGAGCCCTCTTGATTCTCTGTGAGCTGTGACATCGCACAACTGCTTCTGCTTTCTTTGCCTCAGTTTCCCATGTGTATGTCACATGGCGCTGGCATAGATCTCTATAAGCATTCAATTCTTTGGCACCAACAAGGCCCTCAGGGTGTCCATCCTTTTTTCTTTTTCTGGTACACATTGGAAGGAGAGTTGTCTTGGGCCACACAATAAATACACAAATGCTAACCAAAACTGATGAGCAAAAAGGTCTTTGCATACTTTTCAAGATATGTGACACCACAAATAAGCAAAACAGACCTCATATAATCTGCAGGCCCAGGTTGGACACCCCTGAATGAGAGGGACTTGCTGCCCAACAAATGGGGGCCCCTGGGTACAAGATGGGAATTCAAGAGCACATGTACACACGCCCACGCTTTGCCTCAGACCTGCAGGTAAACACACACAAGTGTGCATGCAAAAATGTGTACACACCCACATGCATCGGCAGACGTAGTACACACTCGCCTACATCCTGCCCCCAGGCGTGCTCTGCCTCCACCGCGAGGTACAGACACGCAGGCCTGTCCTCTCGCTCCTCACACGTGGTCTCTGTCTTCCCGGCCCCGCCTGAGCGCGTGTGAGTGCTAGCATAGGCACCCTGTTTTGCTTTAGTTCCCTGCCCTCTCTGCCTCTGTTTCACCTCCCCAAGGGAACAGCCTGGGCCAGAGAGACAGGAGTTGGCTATGTGTAAGACTGGCCCTGGTTCCTGCTGCTGCTGCATGGGCCTCAGCAGAGGGAGCTCCCTGAAAAGCAAGGTCACCTTCCTTCATTCTCTGCCCATGTAGAGTACCCTGGGGACCACCAGCTGGTGGCACCCCTGGGGCAGTTCTCCAGGTGACACTTGAGGAATTCCTCCTTTTTGTCTTTTGCCACCGTCCTGTGGGTCTGTCAGACTTTAAAACATGGGCACTGCTGACCAGGGGTCCTGTGGTCAGGGCCACATGAAAGGCTCTTCAGTGTCCGGCCACACTCAGAGCACCCAGGAGGTGCCCAGGCACATCTGTTGGGAGGACCCTTCTGAGCTGCCCCTGTGGCGATGCTATAGTGATCCTCAAGGGTTGGAGGTCAGAGGTCATTCACCCTCTCCCAGTGCCCAGCTCATAGACAGGTCCACAGAGGCTGCACCCACCAGACACACACATGAACACACTGCTCGCCCAGACAGCACCCTCTGGCCTGACTAAGCACGCAGAAGCTTGCTGACTGGCCCTGGCAGAGGCAGGAACAGAGCCCTGTTCCCAGGCCCCAGATCCCATGGCGAAGCCCCCAGAAGCTGTGCAAGCCTGAGGCACGTCTGTTTCAGCCCCTTACAGCCCAAGAGAGGCACTTCCACCTCTCTGTGTCTCATAGGTCTTGACCAGGAGTCCATGTGGCCCTCCCCAACCTGTCTCCAGAGCAGGTGTGGGGGGAGGAGCTTGGCTTAGGAGCCAGAAGGCCAGGAGAGTACCACTGGGCTCCCCAAGTCTCCCATGGGAGGTGAACTCCCACTCTAGGGCACTTATAGGCCCAACAGGTGACTCTGTGAAGAGTGATAGGCTGGAAAGTCCTTCTGAATGAGGATTCAGGCTACCCCAGGACACTTGTCTTGTCTTGTCCAGAATTGGTGACAATCCTGGGGTCATCTGAATAAAGTCTCTGCTTGTCCTTTTTTTTTTTTTTTTTTTTGAGACAGAATCTCACATCTCACTTTGTTGTCCTTGGTAGAGTGCCGTGGGGTCATAGCTCACAGCAACCTCAAACTCTTGGGCACAAGCTGTTCTCTTGCTCAGCCTCCCAAGTAGCTGAGACTACGGGCACCCACCACAACACCTGGCTAGTTTTTCTATTTTTAGTAGAGATGGGGTCTTGCTCTTGCTCAGGCTGTTCTGGAACTCCTGACCTCAGACAATCCACCTGCCTTGGTGTCCCAGAGTGCTAGGATTATAGGTGTGAGCCACTGTGCCAGGTAATGCTTGTCCCTTAAGGCCCTTCAAGGACACTGTTAACAGTGGATGAGAGGAGCTATGGTCACACTCACAGCCTGGACTGTGTCTCCTCCCTGCCGGCCACGCCCGATTCCTGCATCTGTAAAATAGATCACATCCCACTGCAGGACCCGTGGCGGGAAGGCGGTGACAGAGCTGCCTGCAGGACATGCCCTCAGTAAAAGGAAGGGACAGTGGAGGCTCAGGGTCCTCACCCCCTGAGACACAGGGTCCTCTAGAAGCTCTCAGACTCCTTGAAGCCACTGGGGAAATTCAAGCGTCCTGCCTGGGTCACCCAGCATGGCCTCCAAGTCCTGGGTGACCACAGCACAGGCTCCAACGTGGGCTCTTGGGGCTAGAGAGGGCTCTGTGTCAGCACGGGGAAGTTCCTCACTGTTGAATGCAGAAGAATGAAGGGAAAAAACCAACAAGAAACAGAGCCAGCCCTGGTCCTGAGCCTGGCTGGTCCCCAGACACAATTGCCAGCAGCAACCCACAACAGAGCTGCTGCCCCCCAATTTCCTAGACTGATACTAAGGCCCCAAGGATGGGTCTGAGCCTCATATGTGTGGCCTTGACTCATGTGGCATAGCATGGGACCTGCCATTGGCTGAGGATTCTACTCCCATGGGCTTCACTGACCCTACAACCCTCCCCCCCGCATTGGCCCATTCTGTGAGGGGCAAGCTCTTTGTTAATGGAGGCTGGGAAAAGCATTCTGGCAAAAGTGTCAAGGCCTGGTGGTCTGATCAAGGCCAGCCAGCCCCCTGGGAAGGCTAAAAGCAGAGTGGGTGAGGGTGGAAAGGGGTGCTGGGAGCAGGGGTTCCAGACAGGGCTTAGGGACAAAGGTTAGCCACATTCTTGACTCTTTGTATACATTGTTCCTTCTGCTGCCCTGCCCTGCCCAGCTCCCTACAAATTAAACCAAAATGCAGCCTCCTTCCCAAACTTTCTAGGCCCCCACTCCAACAGGAGTAAAGTCACCCTTGGATTAGCTCAAGACACAGTTGCCCAGATAGCCTCACTAGGGACAACTACCAGGAGGTGACACCATGGTTGGGACTTGGAGGCCAGGGAGGGCCTGGGGGAACAAGGGTGGGTGGTGGTCAAGAGAGCTTTTGGTTGAGGCCAGCCCTTAGCTGCCTGCGCCTGCCCTCGATACCTGTCTGAGTGGCCACTTGACCCCTAACAGAGCTAGTTAGGCCTGCAGGCCCTTCCAAGATTGCCAGACCCAGGTGGGAGCTTAGCAGGTCAGTAATGACTGTCCACAGCAGGGGCTTTCAGGTCTCACACCCTGCAAAGCCCTTTCAGGCGCTCAATGCTATCACCTACTCCGGGGTTCCCTGTCCCAGGAACTCTGTGGCAGCCAACTCAGCCCTCATCACTCCCATTTTACAGATGGGTGCCCTGAGTAGATGCCTGCCCGGGCACACAGCTGAGCAACAGCACAGCCAAGCTGAGGACGTGTTGAGAGGAAAGTAGCATCCAGCCCTGGGGTGGGGTAGCCAGGCTGGAAGATGCCAGGGCTGCTGCTCCCGGGATAGGGTGGGACCTGGAGAAGAAACATCGATACCCCCGTGGGCGCCCAAGACCAATTAGTCGAGGAGGAGGAAGAGAAGGAGGAGGCTGTTGCAAGGACCTAGATTTTGAAATTTGGCTGCACCAGCCACACTGGTGAACTTGGTTCACCCCACCAGGCTGGGATCCACCTTCTCCTGGGCCTGCCCCTCTTCACACAGTGTGCAGCTGCTGGACCCCCTTGTATCCTCGCTGGGCCTCAGGCAGTTCACTTGTGAGACCAGCTGCTAAGTCTTCCCTCCTGAGGGTCTTAGGCTTGAACTGTGACCTCCCAATTCATATGTGAAGTCTTAATTTCCCTAGTAACTTAGAATGTGACCTTGTTTGGAGACAGTCTTTACAGAGGTTATCAAGTTAAATGAGGCCATCATCGTGGGCCCTGATCCAATGTGATTGGTGTCCGTCAACAGAAGAGACAGACTGCTGGCAGGGAGAGCACCATGGGAGGAAGAAGTCGGCCACCTCCTCCCTTGCCAAGGGCCAAGGAGCAGGGCCTGCAGACCCTTCTCTTACGGCCCTCAGTGGGAGCCAACCCTGCCGTCACCTGAAGACAATAAATGTATGTTGTGTTAGCGCCCAGTGAGTGGCACAACAAAGTGAGTGGCACTTGTGCGTCCCAGCAGACTCCCGGGGGAGGGGTGGGTGGACCACTTAGATTAATGTGAGGCTCTGTGTGGGGCCAGCAGACATGGGCCTCCAGTAAGTGTGGGCAATTATGTTAATATTAAAAACATCACAACCTGTCAAAACAAAAACAACTGCCAATACCCCATGTAAGGTGTGACAGGGCAAAGAGGGACTTGTAGGTGACCTCTGGGTCCTGGAGTGGGGCTGGGTGCCATGGACCGTGACTGTTAAGGACAGGGGCAATGGCTGTGATGCTCAGGGGACTCACTTCACTCATCTGAGCCTCTGTCCCCATCAGCTAACAGCACCTGGCCTGGGGACTGTGAAGATCACCTACAGCAGAGGTTAGTAAACGCTTTCTAGAAGGGACAGGGGAGTAAATATTTTCCTCTTTGCAGGCCATAAGGTCTCTGCTGCCATGACTCAGATCTGTAGTTGTGGCCTGAACACAGCCACAGACGGCGCGGGAAGGATGGGCGTGCTTGTGTTCCAAGAAAACTTGTTTCTGGAACACTGAACATCGATTTTCATAAGTCATGAAGTATTCTCTTCTTTAGATTTTTTTCGACCACTTAAAAGTTGAAAATCCATCTTGGTGGCAGTCACACAAGCAGGTGGCTGGCAGGGCCTGGTCTAAAGGCCAGCCCTGCCCTGGGTGAGGGAGACCTCCTGAGCCCTAGGAGGCACCAGGCAGGACCTACTTACTCACCCTTCAGCCCAGCATGGGGCAGGTGCTCAGGGAGCATGTCTGAAGTTCAGGAGATGGGTGACTTGGTGCCTTTGCACTTTTATTCCTTCAGCCAAAGTTTCCCAAGCCCCTGCTGTGCGCTGAGCCTGTGTGGGCTCTTTAGATGATCTCTCTGAGCTGCAGTGCTCTGTGAGACAGGTCTGGTCAGCACTGTCCTGTCTGACAGATGAGCAAACAGAAGCTCACCTGTGAGTAATTCAGCCTCCTGCCCCTGCCACATTGCACTCTGGAAGCCCAAGTCCTCAGGGCTGTGGCAGGAGCTTCAAGGATGGGGGGGCAGGGGTGCACTGAAGAAGGGGTGATACTCCAGGGAGTCATGAAACCCCAGAGGACATCCCCAAAAGGGGAAGCAGGGATCAGGCAGGGCCCAGAGGTGGGAGGAACCTGGCACAGTTGGGGTGGCCAGAGGTGATGGTGGTGGGAGGTGAGACTGAGTCGCAGATGTGCACACCGGCACGTGAACTTCCTCCCCAGGGGAGGGGGGTTACCAAAGGTCCTCCAGTGAGGGAGGGCTGGGTCCGAAGCTGAGAAGCTCCTGTTGGCATGGAGATGGGTTTGCAGTGGAGCCCCAGCGCCAGCCATGGAAGCACTTATGGATTTCCCAGCAGCCACGTTAGAAAATGGGGGAAAGAATTTAGGGCAACTTATTTTAATAATATATTTTATTTAACCTAATATATCCAAAATATTATAACAAAATATTAATGAGGTTTTTTTTTGGCAACAGAGCCTCACTTTCTCCCTTTGGTAGAGTACTGTGGCATCATACCTCACAGCAACCTCAAACTCTTGGGCTCAAGTGATTCTCTGGCCTCAGCCTCCTGAGAGGCTGGGACTATAGGTGCCCACCACAAGGCCCAGACATTTTTAGAGACAAGGTCTTGCTTCTTTCTCAGGCTGGTCTCAAACCTGTGAGCTCAGGCAATCCATGCACCTCGGCCTTCCAGAGTGCCAGGATTGTAGGCATGAGCCACTGCACCCAGTCCCTATTAATGAGATTTTTATATTGCCCCTTCCATGCTGGTCTCCAGCGGGTGCATGTTGTACACATACACACAGCTCTGTCCAGGGTAGCTGCCACTTGTAATGCTCAAAAGACAATGGTGGGGTGGGGTGGTGCCTGTGGCTCAGTGAGTAGGGCACCAGCCCCATATACTGAGGGTGGCAGTTTCAAACCCAGCCTCGGCCAAATCGCAACAAAAAATACCCAGGCGTTGTGGTGTGCGCCTGTAGTCCCAGCTACTTGGGAGGCTGAGGCAGGAGAATTGCCTAAGTCCAGGAGTTGGAAATTGCTATGAGCTGTGACTCCATGGCACTCTACCAAGGGCAATAAAGTGAGACTCTGTCTCTAAAAAAAAAAAAAAAAAGACAATGGTGGGGTTCGGCGCCCCATAGCTCAGTGAGTAGGGCACTGGCTGGTGGGTTTGAGCCCAGCCCAGGCCTGCTAAACAACAATGACAGCTGCAACCAAAAAAATAGCTGGGTGTTGTGGTGGGCACCTATAGTCCCAGCTACTGGGAGGCTGAGGCAAGAGAATCGCTTAAGCCCAAGAGTTTGAGGTTGCTGTGAACTGTGATACCACAGCACTCTACCCAGGGTGGTGTAGTGAGATTCTTTCTCAAAAAAAAAAGACAATGGTGGCTGCATCTTGGATAACACAGGTGTGGATGTCAGACTATGGTGGCTGGAGGAGAAGCAGGGAGGCCAGTGGGGGACTATTTTCCAGGAGATAATGGTGGTGACTGGCCTGGAGCCATGGTGGGATGTCAAGTGCTCCCCTCAGATGCCAGCCTAGTTGGGACATCCGGGAATGACCCGTCCCAGCTGGGAGGGGTTGAGGGCCAGACCTGGCTCGCTGAGGCCTGGTGGGCAGGACACAGAGCTGCACAGCTGCCAGAGCCTGGAGCATCGTCCCTGGCCCAGTCAGCATCAGCCCAGGCAGCTGGTGTCCCAGCCTGCTAGGTCAGCCTCTAGTCCCTCCCCACCCCCATTCCAATCTAGTGTCAGGCTTCCCGTCCCAGCTGGTGACCCAAGGCCTGACCGGGGTGGATGAGCCCGGAAGGAAGCCTCCTCCTTGACGCTCCACAACAGGGGCGGCGGAGGCTTCCCTGGGGATGCCCTTGGGAAGCACTTCACACTTGGGTGGGCACTCTGCCAGGGTGGCCCCAGCAGCTGCAGGAGGCAGGGAGGGCCCCTGAAGGGCTCTCCACAATGCTGGGTCTGGGGCCTGTGTCCCTGGTAAGGCACACAGAAGCAGGCTGGCAGGCCCCACTCCATGCCTTGGCAGCAGCGACTGGGTTAAGGAACACCCAGCTGTGCTGTCCTAGTGAGGGCTGTGCTTGAGCACCTGGTGCTCCTCTGTAAAAAGGAGGGTGCTGGGGCACCTCCCTCTCAGGGCTGGGGTGAGATTCCAGGGAGCCCTGGTGTGTGCTGATCCCAGAAGGCCCAGTGCCTCGTGCCCGGAGTGGAACTCTGCGCCTAGGACTCAGGCTCTGCCCTCCCTGGGACTTGGCTTTGCCCCCTGGGCACCTCCTTCAGAACAAGCGCTCAGGCCCACTGGCTGGCGGGCAGCACCCAGCCCTCCTTTCTTCTCACAGAGCTCACTGAGCACCACCTACACGCCAGGAGCTATGTGAGAGGCCAGGGTTAGCTGGGGACGAAAGCAACAAAGTCTTGCCCTCTTGGAGCTGAGTCTGTGACACTGGTCGCATAAAAGGATGACAGATGCAAACTGTGCCTGAGAGACGGGGTGCTCGCTCTCACCCATTGCGGTGCTACCTCCACACTGTTTCTCTGGGCACAGTCACAGGGTGGCCTGGAGGTGGCCGCCAGGTGGGCCCTAGCATAGTTTTGGGAAGGACAGAGGGAATCCAAGGTGGCCACACAGATGGAGGAGTAATGGTGGCTTTGGCCTTCCTGAGTGCTCCCTCTTTCATCACTTAGCAGTTGAGAACTAAGCTGGGGCATCCTTGCTTAGTGGGGCTGCATGCTGTGGTGTGGGGAGCCTGGGAGGGTCCAGATTCGGCCCTGCTGCCCTTCCGTGGCCCTGGTGTCTGGCTCACAAACTTGGCTGCACTGTAGCAGACCCTGCTCTGTGCTCCACCCCTACTACCCTTGTCCTATACCCTGGCCCTGGGGCCTGGGAGTTTTGCTTCCAATTTCAAATACAGTGTATCCGACTTTATTCCATCACCATCCCCCTATCCCAGACATCTGTTACTTTTCTGGGAGAAGAAAATGGGAGGGGTTGAATCCACTTAGTACAGCATTTGCTTAATCTGCACCAACAGCACTTGACCCCAAGATGGGGATTCCCCCAAGTTCCCCCAGGCCCAGTGGGAGAACAAAGTAAGGGTGAGGAGCCCTGTGGGAACCCCCTTATGAGCTTCACTTGCCCCAGCTGTCTCAGGGACCCGGGCCCAGCCTGCCTGCCTGGCAAGTTCCCTTGCAGAGCTGAACAGCTCAGCCTCCAGGTTCTGAGTCCTGGGTCCACACTCAGGAGTCGTGTGGCTAAGAATGGGGATGGGAGGAAGGAAGGGGATCTGGGAGAGGATGGTGCAAGAGGTAGGCACAGTACCTGTAGCATCAGGACCCTACAGAAGTGGGGTGTACTGCACTGTGATGTGTAGGCTGTGGCCAAGTCTGGCAGGTATCAGGGACATGGCACAGTTGTACGTCATGCTGGGTGATCATCAGGCCAGAACCAAGTGGGAGTGAGAGCTCTTTACAAACTCCTCGAATGGTAAGAACAGATAGCAGAGGGCTGTCCATGATGAGGGCCCTGTAATCCCTTAGCCATCTTCCTGGTAACCTACTGGGAGGCAAGGGGGCATGTCATGGGCCTCAAGGACCTTTTAGGGACTCCCCTAGCCCTTAATGCTGTCGTGGTACCTGAAACATTCCTACTGGGGTCTCATTGCTTTGATACCCTAGCACTCTTGGACTTGCCAATGTCAAACTGCTACCAGCACTGACACTCACTAAGGGTGTCCTGTGCAGGGGGCTTTGTCCTGAGGTTTTTATTATTATTATTTTGGTATATCTTATCTGCAGGAAATAAATCCTCCTAATCCATTTATAGACAAGGAAACAGCAGTTCAGAGAGGTTTGTAAGTTTGCCCAACGTTGCCCAGCTTGAGGCAGAAGAAAGATGGAAGCCTGACCTGTGAAGAGGGAGGGGCACACCCTGATCATGTTTCAGCCCCTCATCCCTAACCCAGGTGGGGTAGCTGGTCTCTGTAAGCAAAGTGAGTGACTCTGAATTGGTGAGGCAGGTGCCACGGGGTGGGGAGTGGGCCGTGGGCTTCTGCAGGTTAGGATTCAAGCCCTGCTCTGCCACAATGTCTTTGAGCAAGTTACTTTGGCTCTCTGAACCTCAGTGTCGTCTTAACAAAAGTGATACTGAGATAGAATTCAAACTGTGTTGTGAGAATTCAATGGAAAGATCTTGTCAGAGTCTGGAGCCTATTTATTTAATGTGACAATAGATAGTTGCATGGGTATGTCTGTCCTAGCAAGGGTGGCAAAGAGCAGAATGTGTGGTCCTGGGTGGCTATGCCAGAGCCCACAGGACCCTCCCTATGAAAGGGAAAAAGCTTCCTCCTCTGAGCACCTGCAGGCCCCTGGGCTCATGGGCTGGGCACCTGGATTGGCCCCTCAAAAGAGACTCCTACCCAGTTCTCTTCTAGACCCAGAAGAATCACATTTCTCAATCAAGCCCCTACATCACTCACTGTTGATCCCTGTCCCTGCCCTTGACCGTGGGCGGTACCACATGATTGCTTCTGGCCAGTTGTAATGGGTTGTGAGCAGAAGACCACAGGCTACTTCAAGGGTATAGTGCAGGGGACCCTGTGAAGGGCACCTCCTGCTGACATGGCAGTAACCTGCATTTCTAGGTCCTTGTGTGGAAGTCAGTCGCCTGGACCTGGCATAGACATTGTATATCCAAGAAACACACTGGTGTTAATTTTGATTCCTGTAATTTTGGAGCTTTTTCTCCTGGGGAAAGACAGGTGCAGACAGATGTGGTCCTGCGCATAGGTTGGTGCAATGAGTGTGAGTTTGATTTTCAGGTCTCAGTGTTGTCCACAACCTGCACAACTGTACATGTGACCCTGGGTGTCGAGGGTGCCCCAGAACTCGGAGGTGGTAGGGTACAGGTGCAGGTGGACCCAGGGCTCACTGAGGATAAATTCTGCCTATTACAACCAGATCAGTGGTACCCGGCTCTGAGCTCTGAGATTCTGCAGGAGAAATGGGGAAAGAGGCACACAACTGGGCTCCCATGACAAGGAGAGGCTATGCTCACGTCAGAACCTGACATGGCCCTTTCTAAGCTCTCTGTCTTTCTCCTCTGTCCCAACGCACACCTTGATTCTCACGAAGGGACATGAAGTCACAGAGGTCTCCATGCTCTGTCTGCTGGTAACCCTTTGCAGGTGCTATTCCCTCTGCCTGAATCACTCCATCCCCCCCCACACACACACTGGGGCCAACCTGTGTGTGCATCAGCACTCTGCCTGGGCCTGTCTTCTCCAACCACTCACTTCTATGCGGGGAAAGCCCGGGGAAGGACAGGCTCCTTCCCTGGAGTTCCACTGCACTGCTACCTGCCTGGGACACAGCACTCACACAGCATGCTTTCTCTATTTGCTTATTTGGCACAAATATTTGGACACTAACTCCATGAAGGGTACAAAGCTTTGTGTTGGGCTCTGTCCAGACTGAGCTCACAGTGTGGCAGAGGAAGTTGTTAGACATTTACTTATAAACTACTGGGTTTCTGGCTCGGCGCCTGTGGCTCAATTGGCTAAGGCGCCAGCCACGTACACCTAAGGTGGCGGGTTCGAATCCCCAGCCCGGCCCGCCAAACAACAATGATGGCTGCAACCAAAGAATGGCTGGGCGTTGCGGCCGGCGCCTGTGGTCCCAGCTACTTGGGAGGCTGAGGCAGGAGACTCGCTTGAGCCCAGGAGTTGGAGGTTGCTATGAGCTGTGATGCCATGGCACTCTACCCAGGGGGATAGCTTGAGGCTCTGTCTCAAAAAAACAAAAAAATAAAAAATAAAAAAAAATAAACTACTAGGTTTCTTTCTCTCTCTTTTTATTGATATGGAGTCTCACTTTTGTCACCCTTGGTAGAGTGCTGTGGTATCACACCTCACAGTAACCTCAAACTCTTGGGCTCAAGCAATTCTCTTGCCTCAGCCTCCCAAGTAGCTAGGACTATAGGCACCCAAAATGCCTGACTTTTTTTTTTTTTTTTTTATAGACAGGGTCTCGTTCTGGTTCAGGCTGGTCTCAAACCTGTGAGCTTAGGCAATCCACCTGTCTTGGCCTCCCAGAGTGCTATGATTACAGGTGTGAACCACCATGCCTAGCCCTATGGGTTTCTTTTATTTTTCTAAGACAAAGTCTCATTATGTCACCCTTGGTAGAGTGCTGTGGTGCAGCAACCTCAAACTCTTGGGTTTAAGTGATTCTCATGCTTCATGCTCTCAAGTAGCTGGGACTACAGGTGCCCGCCCCAATGTCCGGCTATTTTTTGTTGCAGTTGTCATTGTTGTTTAGCAGGTCCAGGCCGGTTTAAACCCTCCAGGCCAGGTGTATGTGGCTGGTGCCCTAACCGCTGATCAACGGGTGCCCAGCCCGCTATGGGTTTCTTTTTTCTTTTTTTTTTGAAGGTGAGCAAGAGTTGTTTTTTATTGACTTGGAAGTGGGCTCCGCAGTGAAGCCCCTTTGGGTTCAAGCGCATTTTTCAGCTTCCTTTCTTTTTCCTGCAACTTCTCCTGCTGCCTGAACTGCTGGGTCTGTAGCATCCATTTCCTGTGACACAGTCTAACTCATCTTGCAAACTGCTCCCTTTGGGCTTTTCTTCGAAGCTGGCCTTTCACTGGGGGTGCAGAGCGGCCATCTGACTACAACCAGTCAGGTAGCTCCATGAGGGGCCCATAGCTGGAGGGTTTGGCAGCCAGGCCCTGTCGGAGTTGCCACTGGCCACCTGCCCAACTGCAGTGCAGCCTACCGAGGACACTCGTGAGCACAATCCCTAAAGGAGCCATGCTGATTTCCGCCTATGGGCTTCTCAATTAAGGAAATTGTGCTGGGTCCTTTGTAGGACAAGCTCATGGTTCTGAGAGAGCTGCTTAGAGGGGCTAAAATCTGGGAAGGGTGATCAGGATAGATGCCCCAAAAGAAGCAGTCTCTCGGCTTGGTGCCGGTGGCTCAAGTGGCTAAGGCGCCAGCCACATACACCTAAGGTGGCGGGTTCAAATCCCCAGCCCGGGCCCACCAAACAACAATGATGGCTGCAACCAAAAAAAAAAAAAAAATGGCCGGGTGTTGTGGTGGGCGCCTGTAGTCCCAGCTACTTGGGAGGCTGAGGCAGGAGACTCTCTTGAGCCCAGGAGTTGGAGGTTGCTATGAGCTGTGATGTCATGGCCCTCTACCCAGGGGGATAGCTTGAGGCTCCGTCTCAAAAAAAAAAAAAAAAAAAAAAGAAGATGCAGTGTCTCAGCTACTGGGGGGGTGGGGATGAGCAGGTGGAGGTGGGCAGAGAGCACGCCCTGGGGTCACACCTGGGGGTGGGCAGCAGCAGGATGGGCAGAGGGGCCAGAGCTGGGAGAGAGGCAGGAGGGCAGGAGGATGCTGTTGGGTGTTGCTGTTTTCCAGTCTTCCCAGCTACTCGCTCCCTGCTGAGATTACACATGATAAAGAAAGATCCAGGTAAGTCAAGGTGGGGCCTGGAGGTAAAGAGAGGGGACTAGAATAGGTGGGAAGAAAATTCATGTCTTTGTAGTCAAGAAGGATAGAGGCATGGGAGAGGGTAGGCCAGAGGCAGAGGGAGGGGGTACGAGGAAAAGCCAGGGTGATATGCAGAGGGCTGCAGAGGGAGTGGGTGAGTGAGAGCCCAGGCAGGCCACGCGCTGCCCTGAGTCCGTGGAGGAGGCAGCCAGCACTGCACACACAGCTGGTGCCCCTCTGCGTACCCTGCCTGGGAGCAACAGCACTCACATCCTTCTCTTCCTCAGGCTGGGGAGTCTCTAACATCCTGGCAAACAATAGGAGCCCATAGGATATTCTGGGAGAAACACCTCCCTTGGTTCTTTTTTTCCTTTGTTCTTTTTTTTTTTTTTTAATTGAGACAGAATCTCACTTTGTGGTCCTCGATAGAGGGCTGAGACATCATAGCTCACAGCAACCTCCAACTCCTGGGCTTAAACCATTCTCTTGCTTTAGCCTTGCAAGGAGCTGGGACTACAGGCGTCCGCAACAATGCCTATTTTTTTTTTTTTTTTTATAGAGACGGGGTCTCATTCTGGCTCAGGCTGGTCATGAATCTCTGAGCTCAGGGCAATCCACCCACCTCAGCCTCCCAGAGTGCTAGGATTACAGACGTACGCCCCCCGTGCCCGGCTGGCCTCCCTCAGTTCTGAGTCTCCTGCACCAACCTTTTGCCAAGTGCTGAAGAGAGATGTGATGCAGCTCCTTCCATGCTGTCCATCTGTCTGGGACCACCCATGGGAGCCCAAATCCTACAGAGCTCCTCTGACCTGCAGACCAGTTCCAGGGACAACCCAGGTCTCAGATAGGGGACATAGCTCTGGCATCCTTGAGAGCAGGAGTTGGGGCCAAGAAGTCATGAAGCTAGAATCCCAGCTCAGGGACTGAACACTGGTGCTGACTGAACAAAGGCCCCTAGATGAGACTGTGGGTAGGCTCAGGGTTCAGCCTGTGAACAGGGTAAGGGCTTAGCATGTGATCAGGATCAGGGCTTAGGAATGGGTAAGAAGAATCAGGGTCTCAGCATATGATTGGGGTCAGGGAATCAGCAGTGTATGAGAAGGATCAAGGCTCAGTATATGAGAAGGATCAGAGCTCAGCATATAACAAAGATCAGGGCTCAGTATTGTGTGACAAGGATCAGGGCTCAGCCTGTGATCAGCATTAAGGCTCAGTGTGTGCAATGTTAGTACACAATAAGTAACTGTGATCAGGGCACTTTCTGAAGCTAGGTATCTTGTTAATCATCTCTAGCTGGCTCTTGTTGGATCAGAAGCCAGATCTTCCCCTGCATAGGTATAGTGCTGCCTCAGACCTAGGGGAGCAGGGTTACTCACACCAGGTGTCACCCTTTCACCCATGTTTCAATATCCTATTGCCAAGCATCTGCACACAGGGAGCACAGTGTGTGTCCCCACTCCTTTTCTTGCATTCTTTCCATGGTCAGCTGTCTTGCCCATGTACTAGACCAGGCATCCTCAAACTATGGCCCATGAGCCACATGCAGCCCGCCTAGGACATTTATCCAGCCCGTTGGGTGTTTTTGCCATCACTGCCTGTCTTGCTTAGCAGCTGACTTGTCCCGGGGCCTGCAGTCTGGCCCTCCAACGGTCTTAGGGACAGTGAACTGGCCCCCTGTTTAAAAAGTTTGAGGACTCCTGTCCCAGACTCTGAAAATTCTCTCTGTTCTCTCCCCAGTGCCACCCCTCCACACACACCTGAGTCAGGTGTGGGCAGACACAGCTGAGAGGCTGTTCAGGGAAGCCAGAGGCTTGCAGGTGTGCAGCATGAACCCACGTCACGTTTGTACTTGAGTGCTCATGCCTGCCTCTGCTCCTGGAGACCAGAGATTGGGGCTGTGGTGGAGTGTGGGTGGGTGACAGTCCTTGGCCTAGGCGCATCCTTGTCCTCAACTTGGTGTTGGGAAGTGGGGTCAGGGGAGGGTGTGGGGCATCCTGGGGTCCACAGTGGGTGTAACCACTGATGCCTGGTGGGCCTTTGAGCAGGTCTTCTCACCTCTCTGAGTCTCAGTTTTCCCCATCTATAGCATGGGAAGAAGATAATGGCTCCTCCCCAGGGATCTTGTGTGGATGACACAGCTCAGTGTGTGGCTGATAGCCTCACTCCCTGCCTGTCTCACCTCTTCCTAGGAGCCCACACCAGTGACCTCCACATTTAGTTTGCTGGGGGGGCCTCTGAACCAGGTGCAGGGGAGGGACACATTCCAGACATAGTCCCTACACCTGTGGAGCTCATAGGGCCCTGGGAAAGATGGATGTGAACTTGGATCATGACCCCAAGTTGTAATGGAGGTGAGGACAGGTGCCATAGGAGTCTGGGGCATGAAGCTACCTTTGCTCAGAGAGGCCCAGAGCTAGAGAAAGCTTCCCAGATGATGCGGCCACCAAGCTTGTGCTGAAGGGTGCATAAGCGCTCTCTGGGAAAAGGTGTGTGAGGCAGAGGGACCGCAGATGCAGGGCTTTGTGCAGGCTGGGCAGTGACTGGGTTCCACTGCAGGGGGTTAAGGAGAAATGTACCTGGCAGGCAGCCCCTGCCCCTCCTGGGCTAACTCCAGCTAGACAGGGAGGGGCCTGAGTCCCTATTACAGGCAGCTGATGACACAAGTCCCTAAGGCCATGCTCTCTCTCAATCCTGGAGAGGGTGCCGAGCTCACCCTGTGTCATAGCAGAAAAAGCCTGGTTATGATGGAAGAGCAGGTTTCTTTTTTTTTTTTTTTGAGACAGAGCCTCAAGCTGTCCCCCTGGGTAGAGTGCTGTACCATCACAGCTCACAGCAACCTCCAACTCCTGGGCTCAAGTGAGTCTCCTGCTTTCGCCTCCCAAGTAGCTGGGACCACAGGTGCTCACCACAATGCAAGACTATTTTTTTTTTTTTGGTTGCAGCCATCATTGTTTGGCGGGCCCTGGCTAGATTTGAACCCACCACCTTAGGTGTATGTGGCTGGCGCCTTAGCCATTTGAGCCACAGGCGCTGAGCCAAGAGCAGGTTTCTTGATCTGCTGTGGTTATGGCCTGATCAAGGCCAATGACTTGGACTTGGGGCTCCAGCCTTGGCTCTGTTGGAACTCATGGTGACATCACTAGGGTGCTGAGGGGCCTCTGTGACCCTCCCAAGAGTATTTCTATTTGTAACCAGAGAGCAATGCTTAACCCAAGAGCAGGCACTCCTGGGCCAAAACATCTGACCTGGTCCTTGGCTGGATGTCACGGCGTGTCCTTTTCCACTATAAACCAGAAAACATCCTCCCCCCCACCCCTGTCCTGTCCCAGCGAGGCTTGCCTGGGCAGAGCAGCAGTGAGCAGTGTTAGTGACAAATAGTGCTAGAGCAACAGTGGTGAGATCTGTAATTAACTCAGCAGCACTGATAACATCGCTTCCCATTTGGACTCTCCCTGCCCTGTTAGCCCACTGCTCTGCTTGTAAATAGGTGCCCTTAGTCACACCTTGATTAGAAAGGAGACACCCTCCCTGCCCTCTCTTTTCTGTCCTACCTCCTCGGCTGAATGTCAGGAGCTTTCAACTCAAAAGGCAATAATATGAAATGTTTGCTAAAAATAACACTGTCAAACATTCCAGACAGTGGAGCAGCTATTGTAGAGGCATACCCCAAATAGATTATCACAGAATATAAAATACCTTTTTTTAATCCAGTTTTTATCCTGCCAAGTGTTCTGAAAGACCCAGAGGGTAACTTGCAGGCAGAGTCCCTGAGCCCTGGTTGGGGTGGACTGGGTGTTAGGACCTTCCTGCCACCTCTATTTAGGGGAACTCTGGGCCTAGTCAGAACTGGGGCCTGTCTTTCTGCTCCTCTGTCCAGCTAAGGGAGGGCTCCTGCTGTGGTGAGGTCTGGCCCTTGCCCAGTGCTCAAGTCCTGTGTGGAAGGTGATTCCTCCCATTTCACAGAGGAGGAAACAGAGGCTCCGAGTGGTCACTGCCCAAGCCCCAGAGCAGAGTCAGAGCTGTAGGCTGGCGGAATTGTACCTCCTGCTGCTGAGCACAGCTGGGGTCTACGCCCCTCCAGGCCCACCCAGCCAGAGACCTGCTGGGATGGGGGCACAGCTGGGACAGGGGGCCAGAGGCCATCCAGGCCAGGGTGAGTCTTGCACCCCTCTGTGCATCCCTTGTGTGGGCCTCAGTCTCCCACTCTGCCAAATGCCCCTTAAGGCCACAGGATCCCTGAGTCCCCTTGGCGGGGGCTGCCCCAGGCTGTTCTAAGATGAGAAGTCCTTCTTGTCCTCTAGGCCCCCCAGGCCCAGAAGTCTGAGCCTGGTTGTGGCAGCGTCGGGACCAGGGTAGGATGGGAAGCATCTTGGGGTAGGTGACAGGAACCCAAAGCTCCCTCCTCACAGGCTCAAAGGAGCTCACAGGCACACAGAACTCCAGTGACACTGGACTCAGTGCTGACGTGTTGAGGGGGGTGTTGGCAGCCTCACAGGCTCCTGGCTCATCCCCTTGGGGTGTAGGGCTGTTCTCTGGTGGGGCCCTGGGTGGGCGGCCATTGGCAGGAGCCCGGATGTTCTCATCTGTGAGTCAGCAGAGATGGAAACATTAATTTATTTGAGTGGCTGGTACAGCCGTGTCCTCAGAGGACAAGGATCTTCTGCCAAGCTGGGGCTGAGGGTGCCAGGGTAGAGGTGGGCAGGGTAATTCCCAGGGACTTGCCTTAGGGGGCACCTGGTGGACATCCTGGGGGCTGGTATTAGACTGGGACTTGGAGTGGGCATCACTCTGATGGGATGGCAGGGTCGCAGACTCATGGGACACTGGATGGGCTGGATTTGCAAATTGTTAGGTTGCAGCCTGCAGGGGTCATGAAGGGGCAGTGCAGGCAGAGGGCACAGAGGTCTGAGGCACGGTGGCAGGGGAAAGAGAGTCAGAGGCGGCCAGCCTGCTGTGGCTGCTGCAGAAGCTGGACTAGACATGTGAGGGAGCAGACTGGGAGGAAGAGGAGGACGCCCCGAGAGTGGGCAGGAGGGGCCTGGGGTAGGCTCCAGCCTCCGAGGTGGCACTAGCGTAGTCCAGACTGGGAGGGAGCTGGGAGGAATTACCCTCCAGGTGGGCTGCTGCCCTCCCCACATCGGTCAGATGGTCCCTGATACCCCACTGTCTTAGGCCTCCCAGCCACACCTAGTCCCTGCTGAAGGTAGATCTCTGGGGGACCCCAGCCCAGCACGTGGCACTGGGATTCCCCATGGAGTGGCAGGGGTGGTGTCTGCTGACCGGTCTCCCTGGGAGCATCGGCAGTGGGCACAGTAGGCTGTTTCACTTTACCTGCACCCAGTTCTGTTCTCACACTTGGCGTGGCCCCAGGCGGTGCTGGGAACATCACAAATTGTGCTTTTAGTTATCATCACAACCTCTTGTAGGGTGTTATCCCTGTGTTTCCAATAAGGACATTTTTAGTAGCTTTTTCATTTTAGTGAGGTGAAATTTAGAGTGAACAGCTGGGTGACACCTAGTGCCCTGACAATGTAGGGAAGCCCCCTGTCTAGTTCCAGAATGTTTCCATCACGCCCAAAGCAGCCCTGTGCTGGTGGGGTCCTGGTCACAGCTGCACGTTGGGAACTGAGGTGGCAGAGTCTCTTGAGGCCAGGAGTTTGCGACCAGCCCGAGCAACACAGCAAGACCCCAGCTCTACAAAAAATAAGAAAAATTAGTCAGGCATGGTGGTGAGTGCCTGTTAGTCCAGCTACCAGGGAGGCTGAGGCGGGAGGATCACTTGAGCCCAACAGTTGCAGGCTGCAGTGAGCTGTGATCACACCATTGTACTCTATTGGGGTGACAAAATGAGCCCCCTCTCTAAAAAAGAAAGAGGGCAGCGCCTGTGGCTCAGTGAGTAGGGTGCCCGCCCCATATACTGAGGGTGGGGGGGTTTGAATCTACCCCCAGCCAAACTGCAACAAAAAAATAGCCAGGTGTTGTGGCAGGTGCCTGTAATCCCAGCTGTTTGGGAGACTGAGGCTGAGAGGATCACCTAAGCCTAAGAGCTGGAGGTTGCTGTGAGCTGTGACATCACAGCACTCTATCAAGGATGACAAAGTAAGACTCTGTCCTAAAAATAAATAAATAAATAAATAAAAAGAAAGAAACAAACCTACTACCCATGACAGTCAACTCTCCACATCCTCTGCCCAAGCCCCTGGCAACACCAATCTGTGCCCTGTCTGTGGACCCACCCCTTCTGGGTGGCATCACACAGCATGAGGCTTCTTTCACTGACCGTGGTATCGTTAAGGTTCATCCACGTTACAGCCAGTGTCAGTGTCTCTGTTCTCTTTTATGGTGGAATCTATTGTTGGGTTGTTCATCTGCTGATGGACATTGGCCACTGCGAACAGGTAAGGTCACTGAAGCAGACAGGTAACGTGACCTGCCTGGAGCCATGCGGGTTGGAGCTGGGGTTTGAACCCCTCTTTGTGGGGTGCAGCTCCATTCTCTCCCACACTTCTGAGTGTTCCAGGGCTGACTTGGTGACTTCAGCCTTCCCAGTGTGAGCCCCCTGGGAGTCAGGTTGGGCTGAGGAGGACAGGTGGGCCTCCTGGAGGAGGTGGTGGCTTTGGCCTGGGCCTTGCAGGACAAGTGGGGTGTCTGGAACAGGGAGAAGGAAGGTTGCATGGCAGGTAAGGCTGAGTTGGGTGCTGGGGAGGGGTCAGCTGGGGACCACTGTGAGGTCCCTCCGGGTGGCATGAGTGGAGATGTTCAGTAGGTGACCTTTCTGCTTGTGTTTCTAGAATTCATAAGTGCTACACTTCTGAGGTCTCAGTGCCCTTAAATCTGAATTTCTTTCTTTCTTTCTTTCTTTTTTTTTTTTGTTGAGACAGAGTTCCACCCTGTGCCCTGAGCAGAGTGCAACCTCAGACTCGGGTGGTGAGCATCCTGCTGTCTCAGCTTCTGAAGCTGCTCACGGAGCCTGGCTGGGTTTTTCCATTTTTTTTCATGAGTTGGGGTCTCACTCTTGCTCAGACAAGCCTCAAACTCCTGAGCTCAAGCAATCTCCCACCTCAGCCTCCCAAGCAAAAGCCACCGTAATCTGAATTTCTTGAATGCTAAGGCTGCTGGCTCCAGGATACTAAGGTGTCAGGACTTAGGGGATCTAGGCTGCAGAGTTCTGAGGGGGGCCCATGTCCCTACACTGGCTCCTGCCCATGGCAGACATCGGTGACAGAGATGCTGCTGACTGTGCCCCGCACCCATCACCCATCCACACAGGGTGCGGCACTGGGACAAGGTCTGTTTTCCCAGGTCCCCAGCACGCTGTCTCTTCCCGCCTCTCCTCCTGGCCTTCCACTTGGTGTCTTCCCACAGCAGGCTCTTCCTTGTCCCCTCTTGGCCCCCAGCCCAGTAGCCCTGTTCCTTCTTGTCACCTTATCCTGTGGCAGGACAGAATGGGGAGGGAAGCCCATGGCAGGGTCTCAGGGAAGGAGACACCGTGGGCACTGAGAAGTGAGGAAGGCCACCGAGTGCTCTGGCTTCTACGGCAGCGGCAGGGAGCCTGGCTGGAGCCCAGCCTGCAGCAGGGTCACATGGCATCCTGCTCCCCCTACATCCCGCCTCATCATCCCAGATGTCACAGGGTCAATCCTCTGGACAGGAAGAGGGTGAAGGTGGAGGCTGGAAGGAGACAAGGGAGGAGCCTCAGGGTCCCTAGATGAGGCTGTGGAGATAGCTTTGCCTGGGCAGGCCGGGCAGCAGCAAGAAGCTTCGGGGACGCACTGGAAGGTCACAGTGGTGCTTTGTGCTTGCCAGGCAGGCCTCATCTGCCTTCTCGGGAGTAGGGCTCGGAACAGCACCATCTGCCCAGGGTTCTTCCAACAGGCCCTGCTGTAGCACCATGGTGGGGTCTGTGGAGCCCTCCAGCATGGCCTGGGAGTTGGGGCTGGGCACTGGCTCTGTCCTCCGTGGGAAAGGAGGAGCTCTGGGCCTGGAATAGCTGAGTGTGGACAGAAATAACCCTGGACTCTGAGGAGAGCATGGAAAATTAAATAGAGAGCGCCAGCGCTCGCCCTTCCCACAGCCATTATCTTCTTTGGGGGGTGTGGGCATTTCGTTTGTATTTATAGACAAGGAAACTGAGGCTCAGAGAGGGGAAGTGACCTCCTGAGGTCCTTCACCAGCCAACCAGGCCTCCAAGCTCCCTGTGCTCCCTGTGACATGCACCTGCCTCCACTGTGCCTGCTGCCGGAGACACCTGGGCTCACTTCCCCCAGGTGCAAACTCCTACTCGTTCTTCAAAACCTGGCAAAACGCCACTTTGTCTAGAAAGTTCCCCCGCCCGCCACCATGCCCCTGGCAGGCATAGCTTTCTGCCAAAGTCTCATCTGGCCAGATTGGAAATGGGGGCTCTCTGAGGGCAGAAATTGTGCCCTGTTCATTTCTGTGTCCCAATTCCATGCCAAAGCCCATAGTCAGGGCTCTGTTAGTGCTTGCTGAGCAGTCTGGAGGGCCATGAGTAGTCAGACAAATGCCTCGTGCCCTCCCACATGTCATGGCAGTCACTGAAGAAGTCAGAGGTGTCCTGGCTATTTTACTAATGAGGACGCTAAGGCTCAGAGAGTTGAACTCACCTGCTCAAAGGTCACACAATGACCAAGTGCTGGGCCTGTGCTTTGGTCTTTCTGGAGAGTCCTCTGTGTGCCCAGCATAGGCTGAATAAATTGAGACCCAGGGGCAGAGCCTCTGGCCATGCAGCCTGTCCTCCCCTGCTTGGGTGGCCCTGATGACCCCGGGCTACTTACAGTTGTGGTTCTTTTTTTTTTTTTTTTTTTTTGAGACAGAGCCTCAAGCTGTCCCTCTGGGTAGAGTGCTGTGGCATCACAGCTCACAGCAGCCTCCAACTCCTAGGCTCAAGCAAGTCTCCGCCTTAGCCTCCCAAGTAGCTGGGACCACAGGCGCCTGCAATGCCCAGCTATTTTTTGATTGCAACTGTCATTGTTGTTTGGCGGGCCTGTGCTGGATTCAAACCCACCACCTTAGGTGTATGTGGCTGGTGCCAAGCCACAGTTGTGGTTCTGAACCCTCTTCTTTGTGCCGGGCACCCTTCTGAGAGGCCACCATTGTCCCCTTGGGGGCTCGTACACAGATGCGATGGAGTCCCAGGCTGGGGTCCTGTTCTTCCAGGAGCAGAGAGAGACCCACTCCTACCCTACCTGCAGCAGCTAGGAGGGACCCAGGAGGGGCGAGGGCTTGGTGCACATTCGGCCAGATATCTGAGTTTTGGGGTGTGCCTGGCTGTCTCAGTGGGTGTGGGCCACACCCGTGGGCCACGTACTTTCTGCTCTCTGGCTGACGCCCACCTCTCGCTCCCTTTGAGGGGCTGTGTTGAGTCTCCCTTTGTGAGGCATGGGGCAGGGACAGAGGCCCTGGAGCAGGGCAGAAGGATGTGGATGAGCGGGAGCCTGGAGAGTTGTCAGTGAAGAGGAATGAACAAGGGATTTCAGATGCCAGTTTGGAGAACTGAGGATCTAGGATTCTGGCACCGTTTCCATCTCTGCGACAAGACCCAGCTGTCAGGCCAGGGTCTACTGGACGATCTCCCTCTGTCCCTATAGTTGGCCAGTCCCCTCTTCTGACCCGAGAGGCTGTACCTGTGTACTCTCTTTGTCGCTGCCTGGCTGTGGGGCGGGAGTCAGGGCTCTACTACTGGAAATATACTACGTGGCTTGTCAGGACAACCCAAGCCTTGGGCCCATTTCCCCTGCCTGCCCACATAGCAGGCTCAGCTGCCAGGCTGTGTGGCGCAGGGCAGGCCTCTGACCTCTCTGAGCTCACAGATGGTGATTGAGCTTCTTGACCTGGGACCACGGATGACCGTGGGCTCTCGGCTCCCCCCATAACCCTATAGGTGCAGCCTGTGGATCTGGAAGGAGGAGGCAGTGTTCTGGGTCCCCCAGATGCCCATATAGCCCACCTCCAGGTGCATTATGGTCCCAGACCCATGTCTCCTCCTGGGGTGACTCTAGGCAGGGCGTTTACTGTCCCCAACCTGCCCGTTCTATCCTTATCATTAAAACAAGAGAAACAATATCTGCGCTGCAGGGCAGCAAGCTGCTTCCAGACCTGGAGAGAAGCCTCAGAGTGGGCTCTGCTGCTCTCCAGGTGTGTGAGCAGGCAAAGTGAGGCTCACCTGCACCCCAGCCTTCTCCTCAGGAAGACGGTGTGATAACAACACTTCCTGTTCCAGTTGAGATGTCAGAGCAAGCTGAACTTGAAGGTGGACCTGTCCAAGAGCCCGGGTGGTCCTGACTGGGTGCTACCATCCTCCCAGGCAGGTCAGTAATCAGCAGATCCAGGTGGCCCAGCTCAGATGACCTCCAGGGTCCTGGCAGGCCATGCAGGCCCCTCTGCCTGTCTCAGGCCAGCAGCGCCACCTGGTGGCCTCAGGTCCCGGATGCCCCCATCTGTAGTTCCAAGACCCAGGCCAGAACCCAAGCATCCTGAGCCCAGGCTTGGCCCAGATGTGCCACCTTGCTGTGCTCAACCCCAGGTATGTGCTGGCCCCAGGAGAAGCCCAGAGAAGACAGGGCTGAGCCCAGGAGAATGAGTTTGAATGAAGAGGTCTCAGTATTGTGATCACAGTGTGTGTATGTGTCATGAGGGGCAGACATCCTGGTAAGAGTGAGAACCAATTTTATACACAGCATAGGTTGGTAGAGAAACTCTGTTGAGCAAATGAATGAAATGGATACATGGATGAGTGTGCTGGAGTCTTTCTGGGGCAGCCCCCCTGCCTTTGTTAGCTTAATCACCAGTTACTGAATACTGAACACTGTTGGAAGATACACGTAGGCTCTCACACAGACACACATATACAGTCACGAGCCACACAGTGAGTTTCCATCAACAATGGACCCATATATAAAGGTGGTTGCATAAGATTATAATGATGGGGGCAGTGCCTGTGGCTCACAGGAATAGGGCACCGGCCCCATATGCTGGAGGTAGTGGGTTCAAACCCAGCCCCGGCCAAAAACTGAAAAAAAATTATTATGATGGGCTTGGCGCCTGTAGCTCAGCGGTTAGGTGGTCAGCCACATACACCCTGGCTGGCAGGTTCAAACCCAGCCTGGGCCTGCCAAACAATAAAAATGAAAAACAAAAAAATACCCAGGCATTGTGGCGTGCACCTGTGGTCCCAGCTACTTGGGAGGGTGAGGCAAGAGAATTGCTTAAATCTAAGAGTTTGAGGTTTCTATGAGTTGTGACGCCACGGCACTCTACCCAGGGCAACATAGTGAGACTCTTTTTCCAAAAAAAAAAAAAAAAAGATTATAATGATGCTGGAAAGTTCCTGAGCATAATGCCAGGCTCAGCCTACAGTCCTGGCCCCTATTTTCAGGGCAGGGTAGAGACAGCCTGCCGATTGACTCCTCCCACCCGGGTTTATGCCCCAACCCCTATTCCATCTCAGTGTATGGTGCCCACACACCTCCCTGCTGCAGTGTGATTGGGGATCCTGCCCCTGGGAGGTCCCTGTCTGCCCAGCATATCCCCAGCAGAGCCGCAGGAAGCTGAGGGGCTGGTTTGTGAACAGAGAGCTTTTCCCACTTAGGCCCTGGTGTCAGCCATTATTGAGGGTCTGGTCATACAGGTATGATGAGTGAGGAGTGAGCTGAGGCCCTGGGCAACAGGGGAAGCACGGGGTCCTTGTGGGCTGTGTGGGTGCCTCACACACCAGGGCTGGGCACCCATCTGGTCTAGGCCCAGAAGGGGTAGGGACATGGCTGCGGTCTCATGGGGACTTGGGTGGCTCCTGAGGTATCAAGCCTCCTGGAGTGTGTGCCAGGGGCACCTGTAGTCTGGGCATGAGGCCCCCACTTATAGATGGCAAAGCCAGGCTGAGAGGTCAGTGCAGTGGCTCGGGCCTATAATCCTAGCATTCTGGATGGCCAAGGTGGGTGGATTACTTGAGCTCAGGAGCTCGAGACCAGCCTGAGCAAGAGTGAGGCCCCATCTCTAAAATGCAGGCACATTGTGGTGGACACCTATAGTCCCAGCTACTCAGGAGGCAGAAGCAAGAGGATCACTTGAGCCCAAGAGTTTGAGGTTGCTGTGAGCTATAAGGTCACAGTACTTTACTAGGCAACACAAAGTTAGATTCTGCCTCAAAAAAAAGCCAGGCTTGGGAAAGGGGTCTTGGAATCAGCCAGTCGGTGGTTGACCTGGACTGTGGCCTGGACCAATGGCTGTGGCCCTAGTGGGTGAGCTCTTCCATAAAATGAGGGTGAAACACTGGAGCTGTCAGCACCATACGCTCAAGGGTAGCACAGCTGGGAGAGGGCTGAGCCATTTGGGAAAGCACCTCCTGGCACAGGAGGCAGAGCAAGGGCTGGGAGGAAAGGGCCTTCTCCAGGAAGCCCTCCCAGATACTCTGCCCTCTGCCCAGCACTGCCCAGGGCTGGCCTTCTCATGGGGGGAACCGAGGTCTCTACCGGCTCTGCCATCTAGGCACAGGACTCCCTAGGACCTTGCAGGGAGCCCAGGCTTACTCTGGTTGCTGCTGGGTTCTGAGAAGACGCCAGAGTATTGAGGTGAGGCAGACTCATCTGAAAGACCAGTGAGGGGCTTGTAATGGGGTCCAGTCTGGAGGGTGAAGCTGAGCCATGTGGTGGTGGGGGTGCGGAGGTAAGTAGGCTCCCCAGGAGCAGGGGAGAGAGGAAGGGAGGTGCCCAAAAAATTTTGGGCAGACTGGTGGGGCAGTGGGGTTCATGGGCTAAGAGATGAATCCCCAAGGGAAGGTGCCAGGGCCCAGAGTGCAAGTGAAGGAGGCTATGCCCAGAGGAGGAGGGACAGCCAGGCTCCTGGGGGCAGCGCCTCCTCCTTGCACTCCAGGCCCTGGCCCTGTGGAAATGGGGGTGGGAGTATCAGGGGGGAGGTAGCAGGTGTGTGAGCTGCACAGGAGGAGCCACTACCCCAGGGTTCCCTCTGGCCCTCCTCTGCCTGTCCTCCCTCCCCTCTCTCCTCCTGCACTTGACTGACATCCAGCTTTCTGCGGCTTCTGTCCTGGGGCAGGAGGTCGGTGATGGCCTTGACCCTGGAGCCAGGCAGGTGCTGGGGAGACTCCAGCTCCTTTCTCCAGATGGTGCTGGGGAGCCACAGACTGTTTCCCACTACGTTTTTTCTCTTCTGTGAATTGGGAGCACAGCCCCCAGTAGTCTGGCAGATGTGGATGGTGACTGGTCCTGTGGGTTTCACTCCATTCACTGGTGCCCTGCCAGGATGTGAGGGTCCGGGGCTTGCAGAACGGGAGGAGGCAGCTGTGGGACACCAGGCAGCGAAGCAGACAGGGCGCCCTACCCCTGCCTTGGGCCTCAGGCTTCCAGGAAGCTGAGGCAGGAGCCCAGGCAACATTTCCTGCTATTAATGGAGCGTAATCTAAACAGGCCCTAATATTTACCTCTAGACGCCTCCGGCCTCAGAGGGTGCCAGACAGTGAGAGTGATGAGCCTCATCCAGCCACCCCTCCCGCCCACCCGGGGGTTCCCTGGGCAGAGGCTAGAGACCAGGCAGTGTGGGAGGAAAAACTGGCACCCAAGGACCTCAGGGTTGAGCCTCCTCCCCAGCTAACCCCCAGAGCCTCAAGTCTCCCCATCTATGAAAAGGGGTGTTAACCCCAACCTCTCATGTTGAGGGACCGGGCTGCTGGGCCGGCACTGTGTAGGCCCCAGTGTTCCTCCCTCCCTGTAGCATCATGCCCTTGGTGACACGACAGGGTGCCCCAGAGTAGGGCATTCTGCTGCCCTGCCCACCTCTACCCTCTCTCAGTGGGCGTTGTTCTGTTGGTCTGTGCCACCACCCCAGCTGTGCGCCCACACCCTGCCCACAAGTCTGCCACCTGTGTCCCCTTTATCCCCTGCCCATCAGAGTTGGGGCCCTCACAGGGACAGTGAAACCATGAACCCAGTGCTGTAGCCTTCCACAGGACTTTGAGAGGAGGGGGAACCCAATGACCCCCCCGCCTGTCTGCCAGTCCAGGAACCATGGTGTGGGCAAGATGGGAATAAACAGTTTTAATTCAGGACAAGGACTTCTAGTTAAGGACGTTGTTTACATCAGATATAAATACACACACCATTTCATGTCACTTGGGTGTTCTGACAATCCGGGAAGGGAGAGCATGGGGAGGGGGACCCACAGAACTCACACCCTGGCCTCATGGAGCTCAGGACAGTCCTGGTCTGACCTGCAGACTCCTGCAGGCCCCACAGAGAAGGGGAAGTAGGGGGGGCTGCAATCAGGAGGAGGGGGCTGAGCGTCGGGGGTCCTGTGGGGGGCTGGCAAGGGCCTTGGGCAGACCTCAGCCCTCCAGCTGCAAGGCAGAGAAGAGGAGAAAGCAGAGTAGGGGTGGGGACCGAGGGTTCTGCATGGGGGGCTGTCAGCAGGAGTTCCCAGAGGGCAGGAAGCACCCCTTTCAAGCGTTTCAAGTGGGAGTGGTGGTGGGAGCCATACCCTTTGACCCTGGGTGTCCTTCTCTTCCAAGGCTGAGAAGCCTCTGAGGCCCCAAAGAACCCAGGCTGAATGGTAAGCTTCAGAATTGGGGCAAAGGAGAGAAGGCTTGGCACACCCACCTTAGTGACTCCTTCTCCTAGAGGAAGGAATTGTTCCAGAAAGATTGCAGCCCTTGCTCCCCTGCTAAGCATAGCAGTCAGCTGGTGTCAGCCATTCACTCTTTAGTGTGAATTAGAGTGACGATCAGGAAGGGGACCATGTTGGGGGAACTTTGATGCGGACAGAGCATTGGCAGAGGAGAGACATGTGCTGTAAAAGAAGGGGGCTGTAAGGCTGCATGTGAAGCCCAGTGGGGCCCCCAGAGGCTGGGCTACTCCCTGCCCAAGCTCTCTCTCATTGCCCTGTGCCTCCCCATACCTGTGGCCCAGAGAGGTCCTCACAGTACAGTGGGGGAATCAGGTCAGAGGAGAGTGTCACACTCCAGGTCACGTGGAGAGCTGACTTGGGTGGGGCAAGGGGGAGCCAGGGGGTGGTCCCTGGGTCTGGCATGCTCCAAGTAGCACCAGGGACTACCCACCATTCTTGGCCTAGTGGTCATGGTGGTGCCATTGCTCTTTTGGTACCTGGGCCCAGAAGCAGCCCAGGTGGGGTCCCAGTTCCACCACCACCCCGCTGGGCATCCATCTATCTGGGCCGACACCCCATCCCAGCTGCCCCTCAAGGCGCTGGAGTAAGCTGAACCTTGGATCACCCATGTACTCACTCTGTGACCCTGAAGGCCCTTCTCCCTCAGTTTCCTTGTCAGTAAAATGGGTGTATAAACAGCCTTTTCATCTTCCACCCAGGCCCCTCTCTGGGGCCGGGAACTTGGGAACAGGATACTCTGCCTACAGCTGAGCTGCAAGCCCTGGGGCTTGCCTGCCCTTCCCCCTTTGCCTGCTCCAGCCACACAGGCCACCACCACCCGGAGCATGTCTGACCTGTGTCAGTGACTGCGGCCAAGTGTGGGGGTGGGGATCCCACTATGGGCTCCCTCCTCTAAAGTTAGTCTGGAAGAGCTTGTGGGAGCTTAGACAAGTGACAGAAGGCCTGTGAGAAGCAATCCTGGAGTCCAGCTTAGAGGAGGTGATCAGAGCCCAAGCCAGAGAGAGAGTATCGCTCCCCAGAGAAGCTATGAGGGACGTCGTGGCTGGGCTAGAGCAGCTGGAGTTCTCCCTGCCTTGGAGGGGAGATCAGAGGGCTCTTTGTGTGGGGAGACAGTGGCCTCAGGGTGGCAGACCTGGGCCCAAGTTGCTGTGCGACTTCATTCTTGGTTTTCTCATCCATAGGATGGGCCATGAGCCCTGCTGTGGTCCTAGGACAGCAGGGTTGGGGCTTGGGAAGTATCATGGAAGGAGCTGCAAGGGCATTGGAGAGTGGACTGGGCTTTGGTTTTGAGCCTGCCTTTACCTGGCTGTGGCACCTGCGTGTCACTTAACCCCTCCAGCACTAGGAAGTAGATGAAAAAGAGCCTCTGCTTGGTGTGGTCCTGTCGAGTGTCAGCCCAGGGCTCCGAGTTCCTGCTCACAGCAGTGCACCCGCCATCTTACTGCACAACCTGCAGGGGCGTTGGATGGGGACTCTCTCAACATTTACGTCCCCTGACATTTTCTCTCTGTCCTTGTCCTTCTACCCATATGCATGAGGCAGGGGTAGAGTGGCTCTGCAGGTTTTTAAAAATCTTCTCGGGAATATTGAGTATTTAAAGATTTTTTGCCCCTTTTCTGAGGAAGTCATCCTGGGGACAAGATGACAGGTAGGGAGCAGCTCCTGGCTACCCCTCAGAGTTTTCAATGGGCACAGTATACCCCAGGGACAGCACATCATTGGCATTCTGGCCACCATACCCTTGGAGGACATTGTTAATTGGCCCCAGCACTGTGGCCTTAGAGTCCCAACACAGTGCACTATCAGCCTGTCAAGATGAAACCCGTTTGCTGTTCCGGTCATGGCTGGTGTCTGGGCTGGCAGGCTGGGCTGAACCAGACCTTTGGCCACTTGTAGGTGCCCCTAAGCCTCAGACCCATTTGCCAGAGCCTGGCTGAGGGCACGAGGGCCGGCACTGAGGACGTGATGATGGCCGGAGCCTTTGGAGCTCTTGTGCATGCTAACCATGTCGCCACAGCTGGGCACATTCTCAGCTCCATGCCGGTGGAAGAGGCCACGTACAGTGGCCTGGAAGCCGCTGGTGACAAAGCAGTAGACAATAGGGTCCATGCAGCTGTTGAGGCTGCTGAGGGTCACAGCCACATGGTAGGCCACGAGGCTTGTGTGATGTGGCATGTCAGGCCAGAGGGCCACAGCCACCTGGCGGGCGTGGAAGGGCGTGAAGCAGACTAGGAAGATGACGAGCACTGTGAGCAGCAGCTGCATGGCACGCACGCGGCGCTGGCGGCCCTGGTGCAGCAGCCCTGGCCGTGACAGCGCACACATGATGCGGCCTGTGAACACGCTGATGACCAGCAGTGGTAACAGGAACTCCAAGACGGTTAGCGCAAACACGCGGCAGCAGGGTCGGCTGCTGGCTGTCACGCCCAGCACAGATAGGGTCACGGCACCCGCGGCCAGCCACACGAAGGCGCACACGGCCCTGGCACAGGCAGGCTGGCGCCAGCGACGAGAGCCCTCAGGCTGCACGATGGCCAGGTAGCGGTCCACACAGATGCAGGTGAGGAAGAGGATGGAGCAGTGCATGTTGAGAAAGTAGCTGAGGACGTGCGGGAAGGCACAGCGCAGGCAGCCCTGTGCAACGTAGAAGACGGCAAAGCGCGTGGGCAGGGACAGGCCCACCAGCAGGTCGGTCACCACCAGGTTGATAGTGTAGATGATGGATGGTGTCTTAGCCCTGGTGCGGCAGCAGAAAACGTACAGCGCCAGCCCATTGAGCACCAGCCCTGCCAGGAAGATGGTGCCGTGCACTGCCATCAGCGCCAGCCACAGGCCTGGGAAGGCAGTGTGCAACTCCTCGTCCAGCAGGGCAAACAGGTGGAACAGGGGCACCTCGGGCATGCTCGTGTTGGTCCACATCGCCATGGCCACTGTGGCATTGGGGGCTGCCATGGCCAAGGGCTCTGCTGGAGATGAGGAAGGCATGACGTTGCCAGTGCACCCCGGGCCTGGAAGCAAGGAGATAGGGTCACGGAGGCACTGGCCCAGCATGGGGCACTTCCAGGAGGCCTGGCTCTTGCCTGGCTTGTGGGCCCCACACACCCAACATTGCTACCTTTGTGCCTTTGCCTGTCCTGAGCCTGAAATACCTACTCTCTCTGCTCCACCCAGACCTGGCTGGCAAGCTGGGGAAAAAGGCACAGGTTTTAGAGGCAGACGGGGGTTCAAATCTCAGCCCTGGAACTTGCTGGAGTGGAGCTTTGGCAAAATGCTAAGGTTTTGGGGACTGCCCTTGCAGTAAGGAGGTAAAAACTCTTCTCACACGCACTGTCCTTGGGAGAGAGAGAAGAATGGAAAGAACCTGGCTCACGTCTGCACTGCAGGGCTGGACTCCAATCCTGATCCCTCCACCTACTTGCTGTGCATTCTCAGCAAAGTCCCTTACCCTCTCTGCGCTGTGTTCCTAACCTGCACTGTGGGGGTCATGCTTCTGGGAGGAGTTGGTGAGCTCATCTGGACAAGGGCACAGTGATACCCAGCACATAGTTAGTTCTGCTGAGACAGAGCCCCCACTGCAGGAAAATGGGGGAAAGTGGGGATGTCTGGGTGGCCCCCAGCCCCGGGGCCCCCCTGGCCCCGTCATGGCCTGTCCCCCAGGTTGTACATCTGTGTCCACCTCCTCCAGGTCCACATCAGCTCAATGCACAGGATAAGGGTCCTCATGAGGAACATTTCCAGGGGGGCTGCACAGGGGCTGAGCACCAGTCCCACTGGGCACCCCAGCCCCCTGCTAGCCCTAAGAAGCGAGTGCCCTTCCTATCCCCCCCAGCCCTGCAGAGAAGGAGACAGACCCATGTGGGTGGCTTTCTGGGGCCGAGCCTGGAGCCAGGTCCCAGCAGCAGACAGGCGGGGTGTGACTCAAATAAACGCCGTGCTCCCCAGTCTCAGCCTAGCAGTGGGGGTGGCTGGGGGCTGAGCTGAGCCACCCCTCTGTTTATGTTTCTGCCCGTGCGTGTTTAACTCAGCAATGATTTATCCCTTTATTTATAAATGAAGGGTTAACAGGACCCCACCTCCACCCAGAGCCAGGCTGACCCTCCAAATAAGGACATTTCTAGCTTTTTCAGGAGAAAGGAGAAGCCTTTGGAGAGAGGCAGCGGGAAGGGTGGGCACATGGGCCATTTGGGGTATGCTGTGCCTCCCCCAGCTGCAGGGGCTGGAGAGACCCTTCCCTGCTGCTGACGTCCCCCCACGGCTGTCTGCTGTAAACAGGCTGGACACGACCCACTCTCACTGACTAGGTGTGGCCTTGGGCAGCAGGCTCCCTCTGGTTGTCCCACCCCTATGGAACACAGACACTGAGTTCAGCCTCCTGGGTGACCCAGAGACCAAATGCCCAGCCTAGCTAGAGGGGGGCACAGTAAAGAAATGCTCGCTTTTGGAGGTTCAGGCCCTGCAGGGCAGGCAGCCACCCCTATGGTCAGTCTCAGAGGTCAGCACCTGCCTGAGATCACTTAGTGTTTCCTCTGCCTCTGGGACCCCCACTCTGGGATCTGCCACCCTGGACCAGGCCTATGCCTGGCCACCCCACCACGTGCTGGCCCAGGTCTGCCTCACAGTGTCCTCCAAGCTGGCTCTCTGCCTCTGGCCCCTAGCAGGTGGGTGTAGATGACGAGCTCAGTCCTCCCCCAGCCACAGTGGGCTCAGAGAGACAGCAAGTTGGGCCAGGAGAAGATGGTCTACAGCCGTGGGGTGGGCAATGGGGGGGGGATGGGATTGGGGGCATGGGACTGTGCACCCCCAGGAAGGAGATGGGTGCTATCTATCCAGTGTGCCCCTCTCTGCTAGGACAAGATGCTGGAAGGAAAGATTACAGAGGACCCAAGGCTGGTCCGAGGACAGCGTGGCATGAAGTTATTTTTGGATTCCCTTCTGCATGCCTTTGGTTTTCCAATTTGTCTGCATTAGGCCTGTACTAATGTCACAATCAGAGACAAATAATAAACATGACAGAGTGTTTCCTCTGGGAGACAGTCCCAGGATGATGTTGGCCCCGGGGATTTCACGGCCAGCCAGACATGCTCACTCACAATGTCAGGAGGTGCTAGGGGTCCGGGCCAGGTCTGTGGGACTCAGGGGACCCTGGAGTTGGGGGATGGGTGGACATGCAGGATGACAGGTGAGGGAGAGGCAGATAGCAGGTACATGCTGATTCTCAGTTCCAAGAGTCTGAACTTGATCTCAAACACAGTAAAACCCTGATTGTGGTCGCACGCTGAGCCTCAATTCCGGTAACAAGGGGAACCTCACTTCCTGGGACACTCGGAGCCCAACCCTGGTAACACACACTCTGTGCCCTGATCCTGGCCCTGGGCTCTTCACACCTACCATCTCTCCCCTCTTCTCCTGTCTCTGTCCTGTGGGACTCCCACCCCCAGCACTTCCCTGTTTCCCTCCACCTCACATCTCACAGCAACCAATTTCCTGACTTAATTATCACATGACTGCTCCCTGGGGCCTCTACTCACAATCTCTTTTGTTCTGAAGGATGAGGAACTCTAGGAGTGGACTCCAGACCCCTGATCTTAGCCCATGCAGGTGGCCCTCTGGTGAGTGCTTAGAAACAGAAATTTCTGCTCCTTGTGGGGACATTCTGGGGACAGCTTGGCCTTGGCCCTTGGGAGGGCCGATTTGAGAGCAAGCAGTCAAGGGAATGCAAGTTCAAGTCTGACCTCACACCCCTTCAGCTGAGGTCCTGGCCAGGTCAGTGGGGCCTTGTTGTCCTCATCAGTTACATGTGGTCAGGGTGCCCTCCACAGCTGGGCGAGGAGGCCAGCCCTGTCAGTGTCTGCAGCCCAGCCACGGGGCTGGAGGAGATGAAACTCTTCCTCCCATTCTTGGCAGGTGCCCTGGGCCCACCTGAGGCAGGGCAGACTCCACAACTCGGGCCAGTTAGCCAGAGTCCAGTGGGCAGGGGCCAGTGCCATGTCCTTGTAGTGCCCAGTGTGCTGTGGGCCTCAGGGTTGGGAGGCTTCTCAGGGCCCACTGGCCTACACTGAGGCACTTCCTGGGGACAGAGCAGAGCGGATGCTAGAATCAGCAAGGGGAGACACAGTCAGGAGAGGACTGGAGTGTGGCCACCAAGAGCCCCAGCTCCACCTGGACTGCCCTGTCCACACCTGGCTTGTCCCTGAACCGGTCATGGCCTTAAATTCTCTAAGCCTCCACTTCCTCACTGTGAGGGAAGCCAGACAGAACCTGCCTTAGGGACACTGTGCCCATGTGTAGCACATGGCAGGTACCCAGGAACGGGAAGTGGTGCTGGGGAAAGCTCCTGGCCTGGGAACAGAGAGGACGAGGGGCCAGCTCTTGCCCCAATTATTGAGCACAGAGCCTGGAGCCAGTTCAGCTCACCCAGAGGAAGCCCCCTGGTACCTCTCATGGTCCCAGCCAGGGAGTGAGGGCTCTGGCCTTGGGTGGGTCCTCCTGGTTGGGCTCCCTGAGCCTCAGTCACTCCTGTGCAGTGGGAATTGCACCCACTGGGCTGTCTCCAGCCCCCTCCAAGATGAAGCACTTGGTGCAGGTGTGGTTGGGGGGATGCTTTGCTCTGCTGTGCCCCAACCCCTCTGGATGGACAGAGCCAGAGCCCTGCATGTGTCAGGGGTCTTAGGAGGCTTTGCAGAAACCCTGCAGCAGAGGCTACAGAGGGTCAAGGGAGAAGCCTCCACCCCATATGGAGCAGATGGCCTTCTGAGGAGGGACTTCTGGGGCAGGGGTTGCCCTGGGGCTGCCTGAAGCTTTAGAAGAGTTCACTAGATGGCCCCAGAACACCTGCACCCTTGCCTGCCTCCCCCCACTCAACGCCCATCCCATCTCACGCTCTCACGCTGGTTCCCTTCCCTCCCTTTCCAGTATTACTGATGCCCGCTCCTGGGACCTCTTCCTGGGCTGACCTCCAGGAAGCCTTTCCTACTTGGACTGGCTTGATGCCTCTCTCTGCTGCCCCCTCCAGGGTGTCCTGCATGTCCCCCATGCCAGGGCTCGTCCTGCTGTGCTGCTGTATGCCACACCCTCTCTTATCAAACTGTGGATGGCTAGTGGGTGCGGCAGGGCCCCCATCTACTCCACCAGTGCCCAGAGCCACCTGGCTGGGAGTGGCATCCGTATTTCTCTGGCCAAATGAACTCTAAGCGAGCCTGGAAAGCTGACAGAGGGAGGCCCGTTTTCTCCCATTGGCCTTTGGTGCTCACCGACCCAGCTTCTGCCTCCAGCTCCACCTCAGGACCCTCTAGTCTTCCCAGATAAGCAGGCTGACACCTCCTACAGGGAGACTCCCTTCCCCACCAATTACTTGGCTCTTGGGTCCACACTTGTGTTTCCCATACCCCACCTATGGTGACTCCCATTCCGCCTTTGGTGGCAGCAGTCTTTAGTTCAAGCCAGCACCATCACTCACCACCTGTGAAGCCCTGGGCATGTCATTCTACTGCTTGGAGCCTCAGTGCCCTCACCTGTGATTCTGGAGACCATGTGTGTTGAGTGAATGTGAAATCAGGCAGTGCTGTGGGCTGGGCGAGATGCCCCACGTGCAAGGTGCAGAGCTACAGAAAGAGCTTCTGGTTTCCACACATGATTGGGCCCTGCCGGGACCAGCCTGCCCATGTGCAGGAGGAAAAGAGGCCCAGGCTATCCAGGGCATTCCATGCAGGACTTCTCAGAGCCTTTGTGCACTCATGACCCTGGGAACTTTCCTAGGGGAGGGGGATAACCATCTTTCCCCTGTGTCACTCGACCCTGCCCCCTCCCCTGGGACTTATGTTCTACCCAGCCAATGGCCACACCAATACTTCATGCTGAGAGCACAGGTGGGGGGCTGCTGCCTCACTGGCCATTCACAACTCAGTGGATCCCTGCCATGTGGCTAGCAACGGGAGAGCAAGACCCCCAAGGCTTGGGATGCTGATGCTTACTTAAGGATGGTTGGTGGGGGAGGGATGTGCCTACTTTTCCTTGGGCTCCTCTCAAGTCCACTGCACGGTCCCTGTGAGTTCTCTCTTGGCTGCCTAGCAGCCCTGTGGATACCTCTCCCTGAAGCCTCTCTACCTCAGCCCTGCCACACGAGACCAGGCAGCCCAGTGGGCTTGGCCTCTTCCCCAGGCAGCAGGTGGCTGTCAAGCCTACCTGGGAGTCTGGCCCAGGACCCTGCGTGTAGTCCAGGAGGAGCAGGTGTGGAGCACTGGCCCAACTTTCTCCCCACCAAGGGGCTCAGCACGTGCCAGGGGCCAGCCATCACAGGGCAATCCCAGCTTCTACACAAGAGGGACTGGAGGCCCAGAGAGTGAGTGATGTGCCCAAGGTCACATGGCACAGAGTGGGTGGAACTGGGAATCAGAATGAGGTCTGCGGTGGAACCAGGCGCGGGGTGGGGAGCAGCAGGTCTGGACGTGGCCTCTCTGTACTGGAAGTTTGCGCACAGTGTGTTCTGAGGGTGCTGGTGTGTGCTCAAGTCTGTGCCCCAGACCAGGTGATCCACACAGCCTTTCAAGGCCAAAATAGCCACTGTTGGGGGAACCATCTGCCTATTTATTTTTATAATTATTCTTGGTTTCGTGGCCTCTGCTTTAGAGCATTGCCTGCTGTTTTTGGCTGTTCCGAGCCTCTGCTTGTACTGCCCAGGGGCCACTGTGCCCTTACTGAGTCCTCCAAATGGGGCCAGACTTGCCCCAGGTCACCCATAGCTCCCAAGTGGCACTGATTGGAAACTACACCCCCTGACCCCAACCAGCAGGGCCTCAGGGATAACCCAGCTCAGGGATCAGGGTAACCTAGGGGCCAGGGCTGAGCAGGGCACCCGGATGAAGCTTGAAGTACCCCTTCTGGGAGCACCTTTAGTTGAGACTCTAAGGGGAGTGCCAGGCATCTCTGGGCAGGCACCCCAAGGTGCTGGCTGTACTTGGAGGTCCTGCACATCCCCAGCCAGCCCCCACTGCTCCGTTAGCCAGGCTGATGATTCACCTTTAGTCTGGATGGCTATAGCTGGCACAGCCCCTGACACCCACTCTCCCAGCTCAGCCTCTCTCGGGGCACCAGGCCCAGCACCCCACGGTGTGTACCTGCCTGGCCTCTGCTTTGTCCTTTGCCCGAACATCCCTGGCTTGGCCCTCTTGACCTTGTATGTGCCATTCCCTCTGCCTGGCTCACTGTTCTCTCGGCACTACCCCACACAGCCCTCCCTGGACCTTCTAACACACCTCCCTGGCACCTGCTGAGATGATTCTTCCCAGGGTGTCATCCTCCTGGATGTCCCAAGTGGGTGCTGCTGGCCTTATTTGCTTCTGAGGAAACTGAGGTGCAGGAGGGTTAAGCTGCATGTCCAGGGTGGGGGAGCTGGGCTTGACCCTAGCCTGTTCCATCTGCTGGTCTCTCTGCCCGCCGGTGTCCTGGCTCAGCTTAGCTGGGCACACAGCAGACCCCTCTGGTCTGTGCCCTGCCGCTGAGAGCCATGACGGCCCTGCGAGGGGCTCAGAGGCCTGGGGGTGGGGTGCTCACTCTGGCCACACTGCCTAGTAGTCAGGACCCAGCAGTAATTAAGCCCACACATTTTAGAGGTTTCAAACTGAGACTTAGATAGTAGCATTGGGGTACAGAGGGTTTCTGGGCAGACCAGGCCCCTCCTTGCAGAGCTCACAGCTGGAGGTGGCAGGGAACAGGCAGGCAGTCCAGGCCTCAGGAGGGTCTGAGAGGACAGTGCTCAGGGCAGTGGGGAGCACAGCCCAGTGCAGGGGTGGTAGGGGCTTCTGTGCTGGGTGCTGTGGAGGTGGCTTAGGCTCCTCCAGAATGAGGTGTCCCTGAACCCTGCTGCCCACACACCTTCACCTGCCTTATTTTCTTTGAAGCTGTCCCAATCCTCCATTCCCCTGCTGGACTGGGAGTGCTGTGAGGCCACAGCTGCCCGCCAGGACTACAGCAGAGTGTGCTGACCAGTTAAACGAGTGATTGCCAGAAGCTGGCTGAATGAGTGTTGCCTAAAGCTGCTCGGGCCTCCTTGCCCTTCAGGGTCCTGTCTGCACAGTGAATCACTCGTCACCCAGGTTATCAGGGAAACAAAGCAAGACCACCCTACACGCTCCTGGCAGGTGCTGGGAAGAGGTTTGACCCCACCCACCACCTCCTCGCCCAGCTGCTGAGCGGCACATCCTGCCTTTATCGACAGGCCTGAGCTGTGTGGCTCAAAGAGGGGCAGTGACCTGCCCATGGCCACACGGTCAGGCAGCCCTTGGACAGCAAGAGAGCCCCTGGGTGACTGTCTGTGGAGGAGAGAACATGGGAGCTGTGGCCAGCCACCCCTTCCAGCCCCAGTCCTGCTGCGGCTGCCTAGCTGCTCTATGTCTACCCTGCTGGCTTCCTGGCCACCGGCCAGTTCCCAACTGCCACCCCCCTCGGGACCCTGCTCCTGCTGCCTTCTCACAGGGCAGATACACCCCTGAGAGCTGGGCCAGGCAGTGCCAGTTTCAAGGGCCTCACTGGGGGCTGGGCAAGCCAAACTCCCCAGACCTCAGTTTCCCCAGCCCTAAAGGGCTTCAGCAGAGAGCCTGAGCTGAGGAAGGGCAGGGCTCACCCTTGCAGGGGGAGTGCCCTTCTCTGAGCCTCCCCTCCAGTCTCTCAATGCCCAGCCCTGTCCCAGACTGTGGGTGTAGGTGTGGCTGAGGCTCCACGCTGGGCAAGTGGCTCTAGGGTGCCTCAACCCCTTCCCTGGCCCAGCCTCTGGGGCCACCCATTGCCTTGACAGGTGGGAAAACTGAGGGCCTGCTTTGGGCACAGCAGAGTCTCAGTGAGAGTGGCAAATGGTGGATGAATGAATGAATGAAGTCCAGGGTAGGGATGGGCACCCAGCAGCACAGCTTTCCTTCCCATCATCCAGCCTGGCCAGCTCGCCTGCCCTTTCCCCAGCCTCAGCGTCCTAATGGCTGCAACGGCTCCCTGGTGGGCAGGACCTTCTCCAAGCCCTGGTCTGGCACAGTTTCTCATACCTCTGTCCTCCCCCTGCGTGTCTAGAAGGGAGTGAGGACTCCCTGGTTTCTGTAGCTTAGGAGCCTCCTGGGGAGGGGAGAAGGAGGCCAGGTGGCCAGCCCAAGGGAGACACTCACCACGCCTTTGCCCCAGCGGCTGGAGACAGTGTGTCCACAGCTGCTCTGCCTCTGGTTGTTGGATGTGCCTTCCTAGGGCCTGACTGACGTCAGGCCTGCTCGGGGCTCCTTTTGGGCAAAGGCAGCCAGTGGGGGCGGGGCAGACTCCTTCTCCGCCCCCAGGAGGACAGAGGCCCAGGGCCCTGAGGGAAGGAGCCTGGGCTGCCAGAGTCCCCACGCTTCCTTAGAACAGAGGGGTAAACTGAGGCGTGGGAGGGCTGAAACAGGCCTACTGTCTGGGAGCAGGGAGGCAGGGAGGGTTGGTGGTGCAGGGAAGTACTGCCACGCCCTGGTGGTGCAGCCAATTTGGCTTTTCTTCCTGGGAGGGACATATGGAGACCCAGGGCAAATGTCCCTGAGGGAAGCCTGGGCCTCCTGGAACTCAGTCTGGTTGATGCCGACCAACAGCAGAGAGTAGGCCTGCTGCAGAGCCCTAACTCAGTCTGCTGGGCTGGGCCCAGTCTGGAGGGGCTTCCTGGGGTGTGCCAGGGGAGGTATAACAGGAAGCAGGTGGCCTGGGTGGGCAGGAGGGGAGGCGATTGGGTAGTTCCCAGGCAGCAAGCGATTAGAGCTAGGAGTGAGCAGGGGCCTTCTACACGGAGTCCCAGCAACCCCAGGGGGCACCAGAGTGGTGCATTTGATCCTTTGGGCAATGGGAGTCATGGGAGGCTCAGGGAGAGGGTGGCCCCACCATCTCACTACTGTAGTGCTGAGTCCACAGGCTACCATTATCTCCTTAGAGTACTGTTCTGCCCTAGCTGGGGAAACTGAGGCCTAGAGAGGCTTAGGAGCCTCTGGCCCACCCAAACTGGACATGCAGGGTGGAACATGAGGGGCAGTGTGCACAGTAGTCTCTGTGTGGCCTGGAGGTGGATAGATGGAGGCAAGGCTGGAGGCTCAAATTTCAGATGCTGGCCCAGCCTCATGCCCTGCTCCTAGGCTGAGGGCTCCGAGTAGCAGACTCAGAGACAGCCCTAAACACAGCAGATAGCAGTGGACAGCCAAGGGAGGTGGGGGCAGAAGTTCAGGCTGGCCTCTAGGGCTCCTTCCCCTGGGGAGCTCTCATCTGAGGGTGCAGGGATCCTTAGGGCCACCAGAGAAGGGGCCAGAGCCCATGAGATGGGGGTACTGAGGCATAGCCATCAGAGGAGACAGGGGACGGGGACAATTTCACCCTTGTCACCACCACCAGGCTTGTGGGTCTGGCTGGTCCGTCTGTGGCTGGGGTCAGAGGTTCTCCCAAATGGCCCTTATCCAGGTGCCATCTGAGGATGTAAACAGCCCCAGGCCCCTGGCCACAGTGTCCTGTCATCTGCCCAGAGGGAGGGTGGCTGAGGGAGCCTGTGAAAATGTGTGCGTGGGGGTGCAGGACAGCCCTGTAGGTGGACCCCAACCCACCAAGGAGGCCAGTGCTATGATAGGAGAGGATGGAGCGGATGTGAGGATCCTCCAGCCAGGGGTGACCCCATGAAGACCTGGGCTGCCCTCAGGGGCTCAGTGCCTACACTGCCCTGCTGTGTGCCAATTCCCTGGGCAGGGGCCATTTCGGCTGGGGCCTTTCCCTGCCACTGGGAAGAAGTTAGCCTGTGGAGGGGTCCTTGAGTGGATCATTCACTGCTCTGATCCTGCCTCTTCCCCCACAGTGGGTCAAGATGGCCTGTGCTGATGGCTGGAAGGGGCCCCTCTTCCAGGAGGGCCTCATCCTGGGTTTCTCCTGGATGTTCCAAAGGAGGGTCACACCAGGGTCAGACTCAGGGAAACATGGCTGGGAGTGGAGATGGGACCCAGGTGCTGTGGGGCTGGGGCCTGGACGAACAGGGGTGGCCTATGAGGCCCAGAAGGGCAGGACCTCTGAGAGTGAGTGAGGGGTGGGCTGGGGAGTCCCCAGGCATCCAGAGCCACCCTGGTCAGCCCCCTGGGGGGAACACCGGGCACCTGTGCTGTGCCTGCTGCATAGGTAGAGTTCCATGCTCAGGAACTCAGCTCCGGAGCTCTGAGGAGCCCGCTCAGGGTCATGCTGGGACTGTTGCCCTCTGGGCTCCCCCCAACCCTGTTCTCTGGGCTGTCCTTCCATGAGCCCTTGTCATTTAGGAGTCCCTTTAGACCTTTTCTTGTCCTGTCTCCTGCTCTCACTAAAGGAGAAATTGAGTCCCAGAGAAGGATGGAGACCTGTCCTAAGTCATGCAGTGATTGGGGTGTATAGACCCTGGCTGGAACTAGCCTGGGCTTCCAGCAGCCCCAGCAGCCATGTGGGAGAGCCCCAACCTTGGGGCCAACAATGTGGCCTTCTGTTAGACTCAGTGTCTGGGACTGTGGAAAGGGGGCTCCACAGAGAGCCCTTTCTGGTGGTCCATGCAGGCATAAGCGGGACCCAGCATGGGATCATCAGTGCTGCTGAGGGAGGCTGCAGGACCCCCCGGGGGCTGGGGTGCAGGGATTTGGGGTGCATGGATGATAAGGCACAGGGAAAGCCCCAGATCTTTCAAGACCTAATCCAGGGGGCCTTTGTGGAAGAGAAGCTACGGTCCCTGGCCTCACTGATGCCACTGGCTGCCCAAACTTGCTGTGTGCCCAGGAGCCTGGGGTCTGAGCAAGTGGGCATGGATAGGGCTGGTCATGGCCCTGAGTTTCTACCCCCAGAATGGGTCAGCAGGGCCCCAGAGAGGAACACCTCGGCCAGTAGACCTTGGAGCCCATTGAGTTGGCTCCACCTTTTACAGAAGAGGAGACCCAGGTCAGAGTGGACTCAGCTGCAGCTCAGCCCTGCCCTGAGCTTCCCTACAGCTGGGTAGGGGTTTCCCACTGTGGTCCTGTCCTCCTTGCCAGGGTCTGGCCAGTCCAGACAAACTGGGCTGGGAGGGTTACCCTGCCCACCCTCTTGGGTCCCCAGACAAACCCAGGGACAATCAGGAGATACTGGGGAAATGAACGGGCCACTTCAAGGGGGAGCTTCCTGTGTGTCCAATCCCAGGCCCACATCTGGAATGTGCATCTCATCCTGCCCACCCCTTGGCAAGAGTCTCCATGCAGAGGCAGGGGGTCAAACCCCTCCCCTCCTCAGGCACACACAACCTAAAAGGCAGGTGGGAACCTGGGAGCTCCCACCACCCAGGACCTTCCCCACAGGATCTGAGCAGGCAGCAGAGTCTCTGGTTTTGGCCTCACACAGGGCCTGCTGGGGTGAACATCTCGGCAGGGGAGGTATCCCCAGGAGCCTTGCAATCCCCCTCTGGGTTGTAACCTTTAGCTTGAAATTGCTGGTCAGGGGGTCAATCACTCAAGAAGCAATGCTGACCGGCGAAAAACAGTAACAGCCATTAGGGCAAGCTTGCACTTGCCAAGCATGGGGCTAGCACGTCTGGTGTGTTAGGTCTCCAAGCAGCCCTATAATGGGGGCATTGTGTTGCCATCCTCAGAAGAGGAAAAGGAGGCTCAGAGATGAAGTTGTTTGCCCAAGGTCACACAGCTAGGAAAGGGTTTGAAGCCAGGTAGCTGGGGCTAGGCCTGAAACCTGGGCTCTTAAATCTTACACCCTACTGCAAAGCCCACATCGCCCAACTGAGACTGGCCAGCTTTCTTTCTGGAAGCTTCTACAACCTATCCCCCAGGCATAGTGGCAAGTGTGCCGCACTCCAGGACCCAGCACCCAAGGCAGACAGCATTGGATTTGAGACCTCTCCTGGGCCCAGGCCCCTTCCCTGGGGGCCCAGGCCGGCCACAGTGAGATGTTGGGCTGGGCTGTGGCTCCCTCTGCACGGTCAGGCCGACCCACCAGAGCAAGAGGCAGATCCCCCACAGAGCCTACGGACCTGCTTTCTATTTCAGCCCTTCCTGGTCTCCGCTGGCCCCATGGGACTGGAATAGCCATTTCTGTCTGTGTCTGTCTGCTCAGTGGGGCTCAGAGGAGTGCTGGACGCCTGGCTCGCCTGACCTCGGTTGTCTCACTAACCCTGGACAACAGGGGTGGCAAAGGGCAGTGTCCATGTCCATGCAGGGACACCGTAGTAGCTGCTGTTCTCTGCCTCCCCCGCCCCTGGTCAACCTTCCCTTATGAGGCAGTGAGCTCCCTGTCACCAGGCGTGGCCCAAACAACCTAGGCTGGCATGACCCAAAAGCTGCTAGGTGGACACCACACACTGGAGGACTGATGACTTCCGAGGAGTGTGAGACCCCAGGTTCCAAACTCTCTGACTTTGAGGTTCTGTGATCCCAAACTTCCAAGATATCACTTCTAAGAGCCTGGTTTGAAAGTTTCCAAGATAAGCCCTCCCATGCATTGGCTTGAGACAGGAAATCTGACTCTGAGAACTCTCCTCACTGTCTCTTGGAAGGCCTAAGTGTCTTCCCGCCTCCACGTTCTCTCCACTAGGAATGCCTTTCCATGTCTCTCTACAGATCCACACTCCTCTCCAGCAGCACAGCCTCCTCTTCCATGAAGCCTGTGCCGACTGGCTTCTTTCAGCCCCACATTCTAAGTGCAATTTGGGCCTGGATCACTGGCTTGGGAATGGGAGGAGGGATGCTATTGTTGGCCAGGTCAGTCACTTTCCGGATAGTTGGTGCCAAGTCTCCCTTGGTTGTCCGGCAAGGGAGGGTGTCGGGAGGGTGGGGGAGGGCTGAAGCCAGGTTTTCAGAGTGTTGGTGGGAGGAGCAAGCCCCAGATTTAGAGTCTAAGACCTGGGCTCAGGTCCCCACTTGGCAACTGACCAGCTGGGGGAAGCAAGGCCAGGGCTCTACCTGGAGTAGAGAATAGTGATCTATCTGTCCTGGCCTACATTGTGGGATGACATGGGGTGTGAGGGGTGAGACCTAGGTCAGGACTTGGTCTGTGAGCAGAGTAGGTGCTCAGAGTGGGACCAGGGTTAGGGTTCATTGTGACTAGGATTGGGGCTCAGGCTGTGAATAGGAGCAAGGCTCAGTGTGTGACCAGGATCAGAGTTCGGTACGTGTTCAGGATAAGGACCCAGTGTATGACCTGGGTCAGGGCTCAATGTGTGACCAAGATTGAGGTTCAGCACATGACCAAGGTCAGAGCTCTGTGTATGACTAAAGTCAGGGCTCAGTGCATGACCAGCGTCAGGGCTCAGTGTATGACCAGGGTCAGGGCTCAATGTATGACCAGGGTCAGGGCTCAGTGCATGACCAGAGCCAGGGCTCAGTGTATGACCAGAATCAGGGCTCAGTGTATGACCAGGGTCAGGGCTCACTGCATGACCAGAGTTAGGACTCAGTGCACGACCAGAGTCAGGGCTCAGTGTATGACCAGGATCAGGGCTTAGGGTATGACCAGAGTCAAGGGTCAGTGTATGATCAGGATCAGGGCTCAGTGCATGACCAGAGTCAAGGTTTAGTTTGTGACCAGGATCAGGGCTTGGTGTGTGTGACTTGGCAGGGCCTATTCTCTGGCTGGAGTCAGCAGTCAAGCCATCCACCCATCCACATGCTTCTCCACCATCTAACCTAGTACTTTTTAAGTACTAGGCATTTCCTGTGACCTCTGTGCCCTGCCCTGTCCCTGCCCCAGGGAGTTCTCTCTTTCCAGCAAGGAGTGGGGAGGCACTTGAAGTCCCATCCCAGCTCTTCCCTCCTCCTTAGTTCCTCCCCATGGAGCTGGAAGGGTCTGGAATCTGCCAGGCCTGTCTATCCAGGGTCTGTCGGCTACTTCCTGCTTACGAGTTATGTCAGGAGGACAGAGACCAGGCCTGGAAGGTGTCGAGATGGGTGGGAGGAGTCGGGAGTGGGTTGAAGCTTGAGGAAGGAGTGAGGGAGCGAGGGCTGTCAGGGTGGCCGCCCATGGTCAATGGTGCTCTTTAATGGCCAGAGACCTGGTTTGCGTTCAGTCTGGACACTGCTTCTCTGGGTGACCCCGGGCACGTCAGTGGCCCTGGGTCTTTGCTCCTGGTGAGGTCTGGGCCTCAGCCTGACATTCCCTCCCATGAACTGAACCCCATTTGGCTCCTCCCCGGCCTACTCTCAGGAAGTGAGTCCTGTGTCTGTACTGGGCGCCTGTCCCTGACCTTGCCATGTAGGTCCTGCTCTGTGGGGGTGTGAGAGCCTTGTGCAAGCACAGATGCACGTCACAACAGTGGCGATGGTGACGCAGTAGCAGCAGTAGCAGCAGCTGGGCCTACGCTGGCTCCCCACAGGTCTCCCCTGCTGTGGCTGCAGCAGTTAGGGACCATTTGCTCCCCTAGGGAGGCTGAAATGTGAGGGGGAGGTGACAGTCCCATGGGGTGGGCTGGGACAGAACCCCCAATTCAGGTGCAGTTCATTATGGCTTCCAAGCTAACTAGGGTTGGCAGGGCCCTGGGGAGGCAGAGCTCAGAGACCTGCAGTACTATGACCCTGAGGCAACAGAAGGGTCCCTTCACTGAGCCCCTGATGGGGCGGGAGGGTGCTTGGGGCTGATCCAGCCTCATAGTCCCCAAAGTGCTGGGCAGCAGTTCATTTTGCCTGCTGCAGTCATGTGTGCACCCTCCCTCTCAGACAGGTGGGGGCTGCCCTAGAGGCACAGGGGAGGGGCATGGAGCCCCCTCTCCTCCTTTGCCAGAGCCCTAGGGCTCCACAGGCCCATCAACCCTGAAGGCCCACGGAAGCTGGTGGGACCAAGGCCTGTATCTACTGGAGGAGCTGGGGGGCTTCTGGGAGGGGAGGAAGGCCTCAGCCAGGCATCACATCTGATGGCCAGGTGTAGGTGGGTCCTTCTGCCACTGGGGGCAGGGGCAAGACAGTGCAGCAGGATTCACACCTAGGAGCAGATGCCTGCTCTGTGTCCTGCCAGTAGGTGTCTCAGCAGGTGGGGCTTGGGGGGGGGGGACCCAGAAGGGGATGTGGCTCTCTCAGACTACTGTAAGGACCTTGTAGTCCTGAGCACCAACCCAGTCCCCACCAGGCACCTGTGTCAGGGTGGGTAGACATTCTCTAAGAGGAAGCTCCTAGCTTTAGCCAGGAGGCCCCTGGAACATCCTCTGTTTCAGGGTTCTGTATGCAGGGTCCTGGGTGGCCTCATTAACCCCTGACCGTATGTGCGATTACCCATGTTTGTGCCTCCAGGGCCCGCTGGAGCTGTCAAGGGCCCGAAAGCCTCCTGGGGTTAGAAGCACTGGTGTGGGCTGGCCTCCTCTCAGTGCATACGGGGCAGGCAGCCCCAAAGTAGCACTGAGAATTTGGAGGGTCAGAGCCAGGTCAGGTAGCTGTTGGGAGCTGTCTCTCTGCCCTGTGCCTGACCCTCATCTGGGGGCTGCTTTCTGTCCTTAGGAAGTTGGAGAGACAGGAGTGGGCCTTGGATAAGCCCCACAACAACTGAGGAAAATTGGGCCATGAATGATAGGCTTGGCTCCTCCCTCTGTCTGTCCATCCTTCCATCCTCAGGGACCTGGCAGAGAAGGCTGTCTGGGGGCCGAACACCACTGTCGAGGATTATTTCTAGGCAGTGATACCTGAGGCGGCTTTCGTCTCCCACCCCTGTGCATTCTGGCTTTGCCTGCAATCTTCCTGGTGAGTATGAACTGTTGTATAAACATGCGGCACACCCCTTTCTTCCTTTGGGAACTCTCTCTCAAAAAGGAAAAAACAAATAACTGGAAATAACTCTGCCAAGATGTTAGCAAGGATTAATTCTGGGCAATGGGCAGGCAGGTGACCGCTGATCCTCTTTTCCTTGCTCTGTATTTATTATTTATTAGTTTACAAAACATGGAACATAATTGTCAATACGGAAGTCCATCTCCCACTGGACTCTAACTGCGCTGTCCTGTGTACGGTCATTGCCCCTGCAGACCACTGGTCAGAAGCTGGGCTCTGATGCAAATGTCCACTGCCAACATATGAGGTGGGAGGAAAGTGGCCCCGAGGCAGGCCTGCAGGTGTCACCTATCAGTCAGGCTCTCATGCCATTGAGGCCCTGCAGACAGTCCACTGGATGCAGCACAGCGGCAGAGCTGTGCCCCTTCATTTGGGTCAGGTCCAGGCCCCTTCATTTGCCCATGAAGGAGCCCAGAGGCATGGGAACCACGAAAGTCTCACCAGGGGTCCAGGGGAAGGGCCTGGCCTTCTCCACCTTGGTGTTCTTCCCTCTAGGAGCTGGGCTGTGGGACCTGAACTTCCTCATTCCGCTTCTGGGCCCACCTAGGCAGGACTGCGAGCCTGGGCATGGGTACTATGGGGCAGGATCCCAGCACACCCTCCCACCTGGGCAGGGGCAGGGTGCAGCAGAACCCAGCCTCTGGAACCAGCCTCTGAGGCCTGCATGGACCAAGGGCCCACGGGACTTCATTTCAGAGACTAAGGGAGAGGTCCTTGGACCACCCAGTTGGCATGGAGCAGTCAGGACTCAAACCCAGGCCTGCTGGCTCTAGTACACAGCTCCTTCCCCACGGGACACCCTGTAGGGCAATCAAGGCAGAGGAGGGAACTGTCCTGAGGACCCAGTCTGAGGGGCACACTCAGTCCCTGCTGTGGGGACCCTGATCTGAGGGAGGAGGCAACATGAAAATGACTCATCAAAGGCTGATGGGGACACTTGGGGATGACAAATTTGGGCTTACCCCTGGCCCCACTGTCTTCTACCTGAGGCAAGTCACTTAGCCACTCACCCTTCAGTTTCTCCATCTGCAGAGTGATAAAGGCAATGTTTGGGGCTGTGTGAGATAACGGATGTGTTTTAGGGTCTGGGCCATGCCCACGTGGAGTCAAAGGTGCCAGTATGTGCACACTTGCCCGGGCATCAGAATCACCTGGGCTCTCCCATCAAATGCAGACGCCTGGGCGTGGCCCCAGAGGGGCTGCCTGAAGTGAGCGCTGGGCATTAGCATTTTTCCAAAACTGCAAAGTGGTTCTCATGGGCAGCTGGGGTGGCCATCCCTGAGCCGGCCTTTGGCTCCTGTGAGGACACTGAGACCCCTGGTTCTCCACCTGTTTACTTCCCAGCTGCTTAGACATGGGCTAGACAGGCTATCACTCAGTACCTGCCCCATAAGCTCCGGCAGGTTCATTCAAGAACAAATGGGCCCTGTCTGAAGCCTTGTAGATAATTATTTTTCCCTCTGTAAACCAAGTCTTGTTTAAAGCTATCCAAATCCCTCTAGCCTGCGCCCCATGGCCTGTAGCCTGCTCCCCATATCCGGCAGAGCAGGTTTGTTTAAGGCCTGGGTGACACTTCTCCTCCCGCCTCCTTGGGGAGTTTACACTGGGGCTGTCAATGGAAACTCCAGGTGCAGGAGGGAGGCCAGAGAGAGGGCAGGGCCCACATGGGGCTCAGGCAGCCCTGTCCCTAGCCTAGTCCTCATTCTTACTGGTGAGTCCTCCGAGGTCACCCAGCAGGCTAGGAGCAGGCTATAAGCAACCCCAGGCTTCTAGGTCCCGCCCATAAGACAGAGCGAGCCCAGGAAGGCTTTTTGGAGGAGGGAACACCTGAACTGGTTTTCTATGGAGATGGGGGAACAAATTGGCTAGCAGCAGAGCAAAGGGCCTTTCCAGCAGAGAGAACAACAGGGCAGCAGCTTTGAAAGCAGGGAGGTGGTTTGAGTGCAGACAGCATGGGGCAGGGAGAGTCCAGGTGTGAATCCTGCCCCACCGCTTGCCAGCAGTGTGGGCTGGGGAGTGTTACCTAACCTTCCTGCGCCTCAGTTCCTCACCTCTCCAGTGAGGAGTAAGTATTAACTTCTCAAGGAGCTCGTAAAGGTGAAACAACAGGTTCTCTGCATTTGGGCTCTGCCCTGCAGGCAGTGGGGAGTTTGGGCAGGGGGCCAAGCAGCACTACAGTGGGGTAGATCTCTGAAGCTCTGAGCTCCCAGGCATGGCTGGGTTGGGGGTCTTTACTGCTGCTCTCTGACCAACCACAGATCATCTACCCTCCCTTCTGGCCAATGACTGATTCAGGGGTAGGTAAGTCTGGACATATTTGAGACAATAAGAGGTGACCAGAGGCTTGCTTGTGGCTTCTGTGCTCTCTCCTGTCTCTAGACAGACAGGCAGCCTTTTTAAGACCATGAGAGGAGCACACCTGAGAATGAGGGTGTGCAAGAATCTCAGAGAATCACAGCTGGAGCTCATGTTCCCTCCACTCTTCCAGTTCTGTGAGATCATAAAATTCCTCCCTGGGGAAGCCAGTGGAGACTGTCACCTGTTTCTCAAAATACCCTAGAGCATTTTCCTAGAGATTAACTCCTTATGCCCTGCTTAAAACCCTCAGGAACCCTCACCCTTTATGATGAAGCCCCCTGTTTTAGCTTGTGGACTGTGGCTCCCATTGCCCAGTCACATTGGCTCCCTGTCCCAGAACATGCTGGGCACTTGTCTGCCTCAGGGTATTTACACTGGCTGTTCTTTTGGCAGGAATGCTCTTGGGTTACACCACCTTGCCCCTTGCCTTACTGAGGGCTCTGCTCAGGTGTTGACTCCTCAGAGCTAATGAGTGGTCAGATCCCCCTGGGATATGCTGCAGCCCCACACAGCTCCTGATTCTCAGGGGCCTAAGCAATGAAGGCATGGTTCTCGCTCACACCACATATCCATGGCAGCTCAGCCAGGTGAGGCTCTTGCTCCTTAGTGGCCTGGGGACCCCAAGTGACAGAAGTTCCACCATTGCATGAAGCCACCGTTGCCTCCGCATGAAGCTTTAAGGTCCATTATCATGGAGAAAGGGCCGGAAAATCAGATACCAGTGTCTCTGCTGTGCACGTTCCCAGGGCCCCGGTTGGTGGTGGCCGTGCCTGGTGTGGGGCGCAACCCCAGCCTATTCTGGACCTTTCACATGAGCAGAAGAATGAGGCACACAGCATACAGCCTCTGTGCCTGGCTTCTTTTATTTTTTAGTGTGATGCTCTTAAGGCCCCTTCAGGTTGTAGCACATGTCAGGACCTAATTCCTTTCTGTGGCTGAATAACATCCCATTGTAGGATGGACCATGTCTTGTGCCCTTGTTTGTCTGTCCGTGGCTGGAGGACAGCGGGGTGTTGCCTGTCTTGGCCGTTGTAAGCAATGTTACTACACACATCCACGTTCTGGTTTTGCTTAGTTTTTTTTTTTGCACACACCTGGTGTCGGCCATCCAGTTCCCTTTTGCTCGGAATTCTCTCTGCAGTTACTCCCATTGTGCCTCGTGTCCCTGTCTGGGAACCCAGGATGTTAAGAATTCCTGCCTTGGGCAGTGCATTTCACGTGCGGGGGAACTGGCCACTCACACCACTCCTCCTGTCCTGGCTGGAGGACAGCCCAGGAACTGCCCGGCCCTGGTGCACTGGCATGTGCGAGGCATTCAGTGCTGCCCCCTGAACACCGTGAGTGAACCAGAGCTGTGCTGCGGACTCCCTGAAGGGTTTTGTTTGCATGAAGATTTGTTGCTAAAAATGTGAAAAGTTTCTTCACGTTGGCCGATTCTGTCTCCTCAACCAGCACCACTCAAATGCTCCCGGTTCCCCGGCCAGGTTGGGGGAATCTGCCTACTTTAGTGGACAACTCCTTTAGGGAGGTGAGGGGCGCCCAGCAAAGTGCCATGTTCGGATTCGTGTTGGGGCCTGGGCGGGGGGTCTGGATCATGCCGGGTTCTTTCTGTACCCCATAAACTGGTTCCAAAGAAAATTCCCCCAGAGGAGCTTCAGATGTGGCCATGCCTGGGACAGCAGGCTGGTCTCCCTCCGCAGCGGGGAGATGTCTGCCATCCACTCAGAAAGGAGCCTGGGGCCCCACGAAGCTCGGTTCCTCCACAGGCATGGTACTCTCTGCCTTGCTGGGGCTGGAACCTACTCTGGACTGTTCTCTGAGACCTACTAGAAACATGGGAGTCCCCCCTGCCCTGGCATCCCGTGCTGGACTTACTTGGTTTCTTGCAGGCCTCTGCCCAGCTCTGGCTCCAGCCTCCCAGACAGCATGAGCCCTGAGAACATCTTCAGCAGTTGGGGACCCTGGCGTTGCTGCTCAGCTCCTGCCTTTGCCATTTGGCTTCGGTCAGGCCCCCTCTGCTCTCTGAGGCTTGGTTTCTCCCTGGTAAACGGGGTAAAGAGACATAGCAGAAAATGTTTTGGCCCAGGGCCTGGCATACAATGTGTACTCAAGATGTGCCAGCTACAATCCCATGACCAGGACTAGTGTGGCCCCTCCAGGAGTCCCTGAAGGGCTTCCTATACTCACAAGGCAAGCCCGAGCCTCGTACCATGGCATCTGAGGCCCCACTCTCTTTTTGGCCCCACTTTGTTGAGGCACCACTTTGTGGCCCTCAGTAGAGTGCCGTGGTGTGTCATAGCTCACAGAAACCTCAAACTCTTGGGCTCAAGTGATTCTCTTGCCTCAGCCTCCCAAGTAGCTGGGATTACAGGTGCCCACCATAACACATGGCTATTTTTTTTTGTTGTTGCAGTTTGGCTGGGGCCGAATTCGAACCTGCCACTCTCGGTATATGGGGCCGGCACCCTACTCACTGAGCTGCAGGTGCCTCCCCCACGCCTGGCTGTTTTTAGAGAAGAGGTCTTGCTCTGGCTCAGGCTGGTCTTGAACCTGTGAGCTCAGGCAATCTACTCGCCTTGGTCTCCCAGAGTGCTGGGATTAGAGGTGTGAACCACTGCGCCCAGCCCCTGAGGCCCCACTCTTGATGGTCCAACCCACTATGCCTGGCCAGGACACCTGCATATTCCGTGCTTGCCACATGATTTTGTACCTTTGTGCCTTTGTGACTGCTGTTCCCTAGCCTCTGAGACTCTTCCTCCTTTTGGTGGCCTGCAGCATCCCGCAAAAGCCCCAAGCTATCATTACCCACACCCTGTGAGTCTGGAGTCTGTCCCCTCCCCTCGAGGCCCTGTCATCACTTGCAGATGAAGCCTGGGACGATTGGGGTGTGGCATGGGTCCCAGCCAATGGTGGTCACTTCTGCAGCCCGGTCGGCTGTATGCCAATGTCCACATGGGCTCTTCTGGTAAGTGGTGGCGCATGACACAAGCTCATACACCAAGTTCTCAGCTTTGGTGAGAAATCTGCAATTTGCACCCTGTGGTTTAGAGCATTCTAGAGACTCAGCACACATCTGCTGGTGAATGCTTGGATACTCCCATGCCTTGCAGCTTGCTGGGAATCAGGGCTCAGTCCACCAAAAAGGCTCCCGTGGAGGGGAGGGCAGCATCCCCACCTCCTGATCAGGCTGGGGTGGCTGCGTGAGGGGGTGCTGCCCCCTGGTGGTGGCCACTGCCTGAAGGTGCCGAGGCCTCCCTGGTCTGAGTCTCTCTCCTGCGTGATGGTCTCATTCAGCTCCCAATTCTGAGTGCCCACAGGTGGGAGTAAGGGAGGGGACAGCCAGTGGTGCCCCAGGCCCCTTCAACCAGCGGAGAAGAGAGGTGCATGTACAGGTGGGAACATGAGGTGTCTTCAGGCTCAAGTGACCAGAGGGTGGCTCTTGGAGTCCCTGGGTTCCTGTGGCCAGTCCCATGTAAAGATGGCTGAGACCTTCAGTCACCTCAGCTTTCCTTGGCCTGGAGCTGCCATATTTTGGGCAGCATCAGTGTTGGGCCCCACGATCTCTGGGTGAGGTCCGCTGCTCAGGGGCTGCCCTCTGTCCCCCACCAAGCTATTCCCATCTGGGGCTGGCCAGCTGCCCCACTGTCTTCTGAGTCTGGGAGAGCCTATAGGCCCTCTGAACTGTTACTTCCCCAAGTGGCTGACCCTGCTGTGCTCCCCAGACCACCCGGACCTCACTTCTGGCCTCATCCATGCAGGGGGAAGGACAGTGCCCTGTCACCAGGCCCACGCTCACTCTCTGTTCTATACATTTGGGCCTCCTCCTCTTCTCTTCCCCTCCCTTCCTCCTCCCTCTCTCTCCTTCACCTTCTCCCTCTCCCCCCAGTTCAGGGACCTTGAATTTGGGAGAACAGGAGAGAACACCTACTCACAAAGTGTTTTATTTGTTTAGTCTAATCACAAATTCCCCAAGAGATTCTTGGATTGATGACCAGGATGTAAATGTTAGGGCTGTTTTCCTGGCTTGGCCATGGTCTCTGAGTCCGATGGGCTTCTCCATGGTCTAAAGGGGGCCCCAGGAAAGTGAGGTACGGGGATGGAACCCTCTGCCAGTATCCTTGCCAGAGATACACCTGAGGGGCTTAGGAGCACAGGTGGGGGGAGAAAAGAGCAAGTGCAGGTACGTGGGGCCTCTCGAAGGGCCAGGGCACAGGGAAGGGGCACCCTGAACCCAGGTGGTCCCTAGACCTCCAGGGGCTCCCCCTCTGCAGACTTGGGCCTTTTGCATAGAGGGGTGACAGCTGATGGTCACACCCAACTTGCTGGTGGTCCTGACTACATCCTCCTCTCCAGCCTTAGAGCCCCTCAACCTGTTCCTTGCCTACCCCCATAGCTTTTCCTGGACAAGCCCTAACCCCCACTGACTCTTTGGGAACCAGCACAAATGTCACTCCTCTAAAGGCCTCCCTTCCCCCTTCTCACAGGCATTATACCCCCAACTTCAGTGAGGACACAATGACCCTTTCAGTGTCTGCTGTGACCCTAAACCTGCAGCCTGATCAGGAGGTGGGGTCCTGCTCTGGGCCTTGGTGGCTGGGCAAGTGAGTGGGACAATCCTCAGACCAGGCTCTCCCTTTAGGGTTAAGGAGGAAGGACAGGCTCCCAGCAGAAGTCTGGGGCAGTCCAGGTCCCTAGGCCCCTGGGTGGATGGACAAGCAGAGGGAGGCAGCTGGGAGGCCCTGAACACCCAGCTACCCTTTGGACCCATTGGGCCCACCAGCCAAGACCAAGACCCTGCTTCTGGGACACACAGGGAGCACAATTCTATATTGTCTCCCTGCCCGCCACTCTAGGTTGGCCCTATTGGAGCCTAGGGCACAGCAGGAGCCAGACCCTGCCTCAGTGGCCCACAGGAGGGGACACAGCCTCTCAGACACATCAGAGAGCCCAGTTTGGCTGTGTCACATACAGGAGACCCTTGGCCAAGTTTTTTTTTTAAATTAAATCATAACTTTGTTCCTTGATGCATTTGTGGGGTTCAGTGTACTGCTTCAATATACAATGTAAAATGCTTACATTGACGTAAGTAACACATCCATCACAATTATACTCATTTCTTAATAGTTTTGAAATGTACCACTGCATCATGCACATTAGCTGAGGTCCCTCCAAATGCCCTCCCTCCTCTCATATCTTCCCTCCCCTCCCCTCTCCTCTTCCTTTCTACTTTCTGGACTATAGTTATGTTTTGTCATTCATATGAATGTATAGGTGATTATATATTGATTTCATAGTAGTATTGAGTACATTGGATACTTTTTTTCCATTCTTGAGATACTTTACTAAGAAGAATATGTCCTAGCTCCATCCAGGTAAACATAAAGGATGTGAAGTCTCCATCCTTTTTATGGCTGCATAGTATTCCATGGTGTACATATACCACAATTTGTTAATCCATTCATGGGTCAGTGGGCACTTGGGCTGTTTCCATGTCTTGGCTATTATGAATTGGGCCACAATAAACATTCTGGTACAAATGTCTTTGTTGTAAAATAATTTTTGATCATCTGGGTATATACCTAGCAGAGGAATTACAGGATCGAATGGTAGGTCTACTTTCAGTTCCTTGAGTGTTCTCCAAACTTCTTTCCAAAAAGTTAGCTTGCATTCCCACCAGCAGTGTAGAAGTGTTTCCTTCTCTCCACATTCACAGCAACGTCTGTGGTTTTGGGATTTTGTGCTGTGGGCTAATCCTACTGGAGTTAGATGATATCTCGGAGTGGCTTTGATCTGCATTTCTCTAATGATTAAGGATGATGAGCATTTTTTTCATGTGTTTGTAGGCCATGTGCCTGTCTTCATCAGAGAAGTTTCTGTTCAAGTCTCTTGCCCACATAGAAATGGGGTTATTTGTTCTTTTCTTATTGATAAGCTTGAGTTCTTTGTAGATTCTAGTGATTAGACCTTTGTCAGAAGCATAACCTGCACAAATCTTCTCCCATTCTGAAGGTTGTCTGTTTGCTTTACTAACTGTGCTCTTGACTGTGCAAAAGTTTTTTAGTTTGATCAGATGCCAGTAATGTATTTTTGGTGTTGCTTCAATTGCCCAAGGGGTCCTCCTCTTAAAATATTCTTCTAGGCCAATTTCTTCAGGTGTTTTCCCTGCACTCTCTTCTAGTATTTTTATAGTTTCATGTCTTAAGTTTAAATCTTTTATCCAGTGAGAATCAATTTTTGTTAATGGTGAAAGGTGTGGATCCAGTTTCAGTCTTCTACAGGTCACCAGCCAGTTCACCCAGCACTATTTGTTAAATAGGGAGTCTTTCCCTCACTGCCTATTTTTGATAGGCTTGTTGAAGGTCAAATGATGATAAGTAGCTGGGTTCATCTCTTGGTTCTCTATTCTGTTCCATAAATCTACTGCTCTGTTTTTGTGCCTGTACCATGCTGTTTTGATCACTATAGATTTATAGTATAACCTGAAGTCTGGTAACATGATACCTCCTGATTTGTTCTTATTTTTAAATAATGTATTTGCTATTTGAGTTTTTTTCTGACTCCATATAAAATGAAGTACTATTTTTTTCAAGCTCTTTAAAGTATGACAGTGGAGCTTTAATAGGGATTGCATTAAATCTGTAGATTGCTTTGGGTAGTATGGACATTTTAACAATGTTGATTCTTCCCAGCCATGAGCATGGTATGTTTTTCCATTTGTTAACATCGTCAGCTATTTCTTTTCTCAGAGTTTTATAGTTCTCTTCATAGAGATCTTTCACATCCTTTGTTAGGTAAATTTCCTGATATTTCATCTTCCTTGACACTACTGTAAAAGGAATAGAGTCCTTGACTATATTTTCAGCTTGACTATTGTTGGCATATATAAAAGCTACTGGCTTGTAAGTATTGATTTTGTATCCTGAGATGCTGCTGTATTCCTTGATCACTTCTAAGAGTTTTGAAGTTGAGTCCCTGGGATTTTCCAGGTAGATGATCATATCATCTGTGAAGAGTGAGAGTTTGATGTCTTCTGACCCTATTGGATACCCTTGATCTCCTTCTCTTGCCTGATTGCAAGGGCTAAGACTTCCATTACTATGTTGAATAGCCGTGGAGACAGTGGGCATCCTTGCCTCGCTCCTGATCTGAGTGGAAATGTTTTCAATTTTACACCATTCAATATGATATTGGCTGTGGGTTTGCTGTAGATGGCCTCTATCAGTTTAAGAAATGTCCCTTCTATGCCTATTTTCTTAAGTGTTCTGATCATGAAAGGATG
>CAUYQV010055250.1:0-12946 GCA_963574575.1 Galagoides demidoff
CCCCAACCTTCTGCAAAAATAAATATGACCTGAAATTTCCAGTACAGGCTATTTTCTTCTTAAAACAGCAGTAGAACCTCTATAAGTTGACCACCCAATGAACCCTAACAAACTGGTCTTTTTTTTTTTTTTTTGAGACAGAACCTCAAGCTGTCCCCTTGGGTAGAGTGCTGTGATATCTTAGCTCACAGCAACCTCCAACTCCTGGGCTCAAGCGAGTCTCCTGCCTCAGCCTTCCAAGTAGCTGGGACCACAGGCGCCTGCCACAACGCCCAGCTATTTTTTGGTTGCTGCTGTCATTGTTGTTTTAGTGGGTCCAGGCTGGATTCGAACCCACCACCTTAGGTGTATGTGGCTGGCGCCACAAGCGCCGAGCCACAAATTGGTCTTTATACAGAGGTGGTCAACATAAGGAACTAGTTCCACTGTACTGATACATACATGGGGTGAGTGTCTGGTCTGTGAAAACTAGGTCAACTCAAGGAGGTGGTCAGTGGAGGGAGATGGTCAGCTACAAAGGTTCTGCTATATTTATTTTAGTAATGTCCATAAAATTCAGATCAGGAAAACCAAGTAAAGATTAGCTTATTCTGTCCTTTCAAAAGACTCTTGTAATCTGTAAAATTGAGTAAAATGAATTATTCCATTTCTCCTGAATTTCACTGCAGGTACCGCCTTCCCAAATGCCCCATCTGACCGTAATGCATTTATTACACTCAGATGGGACATTTGTAAATGTACTATTTGCCAGTGACTTTAACTTTGTGGTTGGAGATGTGAAGAGAACCATATGTGGTGGATTCTAAATGTAAACCACAAAAGACCAAACCCATGATTTGGGACAGCTCAGCAACTATTATTGATTAGTCCAGTTGAATAGGTTGAATCAGTTTGCATAGAAATTCTCCTCCTCCTCCTCCCCCCCATGTGTCCCTCTCTCTGTCTCTGCCTCTCTCTCTCTTATTAGTAGAAGCAGAAAGAGCAACAGATAAACGACTTGAGAACTTTAAAATAAATGCCAGAAATCATATGGAAATGAATGCACCGTGGCACAGTAAGTGCAGAATAAGAGACGATATATTCTAATACATTGAGAGACATTTATGAAGTACACTGAGTAACAGAGTGACACTGACAAGCGTTCATAAACAATGAAATAAAGACAGTGTCATGGGCTAAAAATGATGCCCCAAGATAGCCACATCAAATCCATAGATGAAAAGGAATGATGAAGTTGAGGATCTTCAGAAGAGCGCCCTATCCTGGATCACCAGTGTCATAAGTGCAACCACATGGGTTTTTATAAGAGAGACAGAGGGAGTCTTGAGATAGACACACAGGGAAGGCCATGTGAAGATGAAACAGGCAAGGCTACAGATGCCAGGAGTGCCGACAGCCACTAGGAGCGGGAAGGAGCCAGGGATGGACCCTTCCCTGGAGCCTCCCGAGGGAATGTAGTCCTGTCCATACCTTGGTTTTGTACTTCTGCCCTCCAAGAATACATTTCTGTTGTTGTCAGCCACCAAGCTTGTGGTAATACCTGTGTTTCCCCAAAAATAAAACACTGTCTTATATTTATTTTTTCTCAAGAAGACACACTAGGGCTTATTTTCAGGGGATATCTTCCTCTCCATGCTGAAATGCATGGGTGGCTATGCAGCATATCTGCATACCCATCACTAGGTCTTATTATCAGGGTAGGGCTTATATTTAACAAATGCATAGAAATCCCACTAGGGCTTATTTGGGGGGTAGGTCTTATTTTCAGGGAAATGCGGTATGTTACACGAGTCCCAGGACACTAATGCAGACAAACGATTTTGAGAAAATACAAAGTTAAGATTGATAGGGTCAAATGGTAGGAAATCGGATATCCTACCTAGGAGAGATGAATGTACCCGCCCCACCCTTCCAACCCCTAAAACCTTCATCCACTTTAACCCACATGCTGACTTCCTTCTAGAGCTCAGCTCACCCATACCCAGGTGGAAATAAAGGCCAGTGTCACCCACACAGAACCTAGACTCCATTTCCTTTCATTCACATTTCAGAATAATCTTTTATTTTCGGTCTTTGACTCTCAAAGATTGTTTAAGATTTTGACAGCATTCTTTGTTTGATTTCTAGGAAACAGTATTTTCGTCAATTGTATGAATATTCTAAACTAGTAATTAAGATTTTTTAAAATGTGTTCTGGTGGGTCACAGTAATACGAAGACTATAGTCTGGTCATAATGTATACAAGGGAAAAAAAGCTTCTCATGGAATTCCCTCCAAAAATCCTAAAAATTTGTCTATACTCGTCTTAGTGATTGTTTGTTTGTTTGAGACAGAGTCTCACTTTGTCACCCTCGGTAGAGTGCTGTGGTATCACAGCTCACAGCAACCTCCAACTCCTGGGCCTCCCACATAGCTGGGACTACAGGTGCCCACCACAATGCCCAGCTATTTTTTTGCCACAGTTTGGCTGGGGCCAGGTTCAAACCTGCCACCCTTGGTATATGGGGCTGGCGCTGTACCCACTGAGCCACAGGCACTGCCCAGTGATTGCTGCTTTTAAAATAGCTTTTTTAAAGTCTAGATTCCAACCCTGTGTAGAATCGAATATATTAGCCCTTTGTCTTATTCCTTAGTCTGAATTAGAAACACTTTTCGGGCCTCCCAGTTGCACACATCATTATCCACTCATAATTAGTAGTTTAATCTGAACAGAGCAAGTTCTGCTCCATCACTAACATCTGTTCACTTTTACTCTTGGCGCTAGTCAACCAAATCCAATTATTGTCGGGAGAGGCTTTGGGCAGACTTGTATCATTTACCAGGGTTTCTGCTCCCGTGCAGACCCTTAATTCTTTGTTCTTTTCATAGCTGCCACGTTCTCTGATAACAAATGATATAGCGGTTTAGTTCTCCGACCTGTGTTTGTTTCCAAAATAGCAAGAGTAAGAAGATTTATTTTATGTCTGAAGTTCACATAATTCCTCAAAACAGATCTCAGACACTAAAAATATTAACATTCCCAAACTAGAGCCTATTTATAAGAATCCTTTAACAATTGTGAGAATAATGGATTACTCACCATCTTCTCTTTGCTGGTATTACTGTAAAGCATCATTTAAAACCCTGGTTATATTGAAATTATTTTAAATATTACTTTGGCCTTGGTTGTGAAAATTAAGCGTCTGATATTATTATTTAGGGATAGTGTAGTTCGTAATCTAAGACAAAATTTTCAACAGAGATGGTTAGAACTTGGCAAGCCTTCAAGTTATTTGTGAAATTTCTCTAAATTATGTAGTGATGTCTTTAAAAAAAAAATACAAATTTCTAGAGTAAAAGTTGTCTGACTAAAGAAAACTTGTTTACAGATCTGAATTTTGCTCAGGAAAATTTGAGCATTACTGGCAGAGGGAACACACTAGAGAGACTTGGTGAAGCTGAAGGGGGTCGAGCATCGGAAACTGCTTTACGATAACTAACTGCTTTATGACAACTAACTGCTTTACGATAACTAACTGCTTTACGATAGTTTCAACCACTTTCTCCAAGTGCAGGAGTTGGGGACCAAGTCTCTTATTCCTACAACCTCCTTATATTCAACAATTGAAAAAACCCAAGGTCTTAAAGTAGGATTTTACATTCTAGTAGAATCTTCATGAAATAAATCATTTAAATTATGTTGTTTGCAAGTGTTGATGGAAGATATGTACAATGATGGCATTCTAGCCCTTTGGTTCCCTGGGAAGTTAAGTTAATAGGAAAATATATACAAGAGGCTTGATGGTTTTCTCTTGTGAAAACGTTACTGGAATTTCTTTCTTCAAGAGGTCCTTGATCTTGAGGGCATTTGAAGAATGAACCCATGGACCACAGAGCAGTGGTAAGACAGGATTTTATTAGAGAGAAAGGAAGACAAGAGTGAAAAGCACCAGAGCTTCTAGCAAAGAGGGAGACCCAAATGGAAGTTTCCCCCAGGTCCCTGGGTCTAGGCTTATATATCACATTTGCCAGGACTTGGTAGGTAGAAAAACACCTTTTCAAAGTTAATGAGCATATTAACAAATGAGTGAATGCAGTGCCTCACTGGGGCAAAGTTATTAGATCTTTGCAGTTTTCAATTTTTATCTCAGGGAAGGAATTAGGATGTATACCCCCTACTTAAGGTGGAACCATCCAAAACGTTCATGACCTTGCAGAGCTCAAGAGTTGTGACCTGGAAAGGGCAGCCTGTTTGTGCTGACAGATGGGGGTCTGATTTCTAAGCTCACCTGGGCCTAGAAGATGGGGGACACCTGTCCAGCCCTGAGTGGGGGATCCTGCATCAAAAATAACCAATTTCCATTGCCATGAGTACATACACACTGAAATTAGTCATACTGATTTTATCCTTGGCAAGACTTGTAAGTAAGGTTCACTGTAGATCACGAGTGCATTGAGCAGCTCCCAGGCAGAGCACACTGACGTTTCCTGGCCGAGAGCTGCGATGCGGCAGGTTTGTGGGGGAGGATAACACCTGGAAACCACACACATCCACACGCAGACGTGTGCACTTGGACGTGAACTTCAGTTGTGAGAGAGGAAGAGAGACGAAAGGGAAGAAAGGACATTCAGAAGTTTATCTTTTTTTATTTTTAATTTATTATGGGTACATAACAGTTGTATTATCTTTATAGGGCACAGGGGATGTTTTGATACAGGTGCACAGTGTGAATTCATCAAATCTGGACAACTGGGGTGTCCATTATTTCAGGTATTTAACATTTCTTGGTGTTAGGAGCTTTCTGAGAGGTCAAAGGCCAAAAATAAAAGATTATTCCAAACATGAACAAAAAGAAATGGAGTCCAGGCTGTGTGTGGGCAACATTGGCCTTTATTCCCACCCACCCCGCAATGTGGGGTGAGCTGAGCTCCAGAAGGAAGCCAGCAGGTGGGTTAAGGTGGTGGGGGTTTAAGGGTTCGGAAGGGTGAGGGTGGGTGCATTCTGTTGGGGCTGGTCCCTCCATTTGACTCTTCCCTTTCCAGTTCCATTCTTTTAGTGAATTTAAATATACGTAACTTATTGATTACAGTCATTTTGTCATGATGTCGACTATTGTTCATTCTATCTAACTATATTTTTGCACCCATTAACCATGCCCACTTCATCCCCCCATCCCTGCCACTCTTCCCAGCCACTGGTATCCATCATTCTGCTGTCTGTCTCCACGAGCTCAGTTGTGTTTAATATTTAGCTTCCACGTATGCGTGAGAGCATAAGAGATTTGTCCTTCAGTAACTTACTTCACTTACAGTGTTTTCCCACAGAATGTTTTTAAACACAAATGCGAACATTGCCATTATTTGGGCTAGTCTTGTTTCCCAGTACAAAACATGTATGTATTTAATACAGAACCTTGGAAAACACACAGAGGAGTAAAAAAAACACTCAAAATCCTGCCATTTTTAACAAACACTTTTTAAAATTTTAGAGCACATTTTAAACCCTTAGGAATACTTTCTTCTTTATTTTTATACAGTTTTAGCATACATTTATAATCGTAGTATCCAATCTTTGTGTTCTACCTTCTTGCATTTATCCAAAATGTAATTTGAAAATTTCTAGGTTGTTCTATAAAATCCTGGGAAAACCAAGGCAAGTTCATAGTGATCTATTGAGTAATCTATTGAAATAACTTGGCAGGCAATAAAGAGTATCTGTTCAAGTCTGAGTGAAACCACAAATGGAATTTGCCTGGTGGTATTTCCTTCATTTGGGGATCATTTAAATAGTAAGTTTATTAATGTAGTCTATTCTAAGCAGAGAGATGACATCTGGGGATAATGTGTAATGAAGGATCTAAGTCGGAGAGCCAAGAAAGTGTATGAATAGGCAGAGACAAGGTATTGGAGTGAAAAGAAAACAGTTGGCTGGTTTTTAGATGGCTTGCCCTTCAGGTGCTACTTTCCTTAGATCCTTCCCAGGGTCTCCAGGCAGGAAGTGCCCATCTCTTAGGAAGAAGTCCTTGCCCATAGCTGTTTATTTTCATTGCATACAGCCAGGTGTAAACTGGAGTAAAGTTGGGTCTCGAGTAGGGTGACCAGATTTTGACATTGGTAAAGTGGGACAACATGGCGGGGGGGGCGGGGCAGGGGACGGGGCAGGGTAGGGCCTGACAACAATGCAAACTTTGATAAGTTGCATTCTTGATAATCACTTCTCAGCAGTTATTTGTTATTATTACGGTTTAACATTATAAAATTAACAGAAATAATATTAAAACTCATATTCTGGCAAAATAGCCACATGGCAGCTGAAAACCGTATATTCCCTTCTTGTTCTCCTGCCCGTTCGTGCATTCTGTCCAAAAATCGGGACTTTTTTAAAACGCTGCGGGACAAATTGTTGAAAAGCGGGACTGTCCCCGCCAAAAGTGGGATGCCTGGTCACCCTAGTCTTGAGCTCTTGTTGGGTGCGGCCATCTCTAATGAGCCTACCAGAGACGACAGCAATCCACGTGGGTTGCAAGCTGAGTGAGCTTAAATCCAGTCAGTCCAAAATCATGGCTGCAGAAACATCTATAAGGCAAGGCTTAGTGACCTGCAGAATGGTGTTCATTTAGGATTAATTGCATTGCATTATAATTTTGCAATGAAAAAGCACCCATTCCACAGGCAGTTAATATGCAGTGTGATGAGAAGAATGCTTTGCCCACTCTACTACCAGAAGTGAACTAATCCACGACTAATTTTTAAATGATTAGGACCCTTAGTTTATCTATAAGAACATTCCTTAAATAATATTTTTTAAAATATGCAATGCATTTGCAACAGCATTAAAGTATTAAATAGCATCTTAAAGAGCAAAAGAAACTATTAAGGCTAATTAAGTGGATTTATTGGCTAATTGCTGTTTCCACATGTAGTTATCTCTGCAATTATTATTCATCTACTGATTTACATAGTGATATTCTCTAAAATTACCCGGGCATTAAATGAAGCCAGAAGACATCTCTAATTTGGAAAATGTATTAAGCAAAGGCTTTTCCACTTAAAGTTGAGGGGATATTGAATCAAGGCTTCCAGAGTTGACTACAGATGTAGAGGAAGTTTGTTTATTGCTCTTAACCCTTCCTTCTCCTGTTTGGACCAATACGGCAGAAGCTTTCATCTCCCAAACTATACTTATCTAATCTATAAAACAGAGATGATTCCATTTCAACTATAAGGCAAGGATTAACAAACTTATCTGCCATAACCCTTATCATTTCAACAAGAAAGGATTCTTGTTCACTCAGGGATTAAATTTCCTTTCCATAAAACTAGCCTTTCGTGTAAATAGAATGGCTGGTTCTTCTAATATTTTTTCTACATAAACACTCCCTGGGGCCATTGTTTCCCTAAAAATTACAAAGAAAGAAAAATTAAAAACATGTTTTCTTTCCCTAGGAACATTAAATCTAAGGTAGTATTGAAGACTAAAGATAATTTTGACTCCCATGGGCAAATAAGTCTAATGAAAAATAAGGCTAATCTAGCTAATTTATTTGCATGATAACCAATTTTATTAGTAAAGAGACATACTCTCAAAAGTAACCACAAAAATAGTCTTTTAAGCATCTCTTTTTTTTATTAGATCATATTTGTGCACATTAATACTATCATGGGATACAGTGTATTGTTTCCATATACAATTTGAAATACTTTCATCCAATTGGCCAACATAGCCTTCATGTCATTCTCATAATTGTTGTGTTAAGACATTTATATTTGACTTTTAGAAAGATTCACATGTACCCTTGTAGGATAAATCATAGGCGTGATCAAGCATCCCATTTTGAAAGTCAAAGTGTTAGAACAATCCCTGGATAGGAGATAATGATATAGCAGAAACATATGAGAAAAGAAAAATGTAGATATATTTAGCTCCCTAAGGCAATTACATTTCAGCAGTTAAAGAAGGTCAAGGTTCAGACTGAGTCATTTTGGATGGGGAAGAAAATACAATAATTAAACAAAACAAGCAGCATCTCAAACGTCTGATACTATTAATGCTTCCCAATAAGGATAGTTAACTAAGATGATAAGAATGAATATTAAAAATTTCTAAAAAGAAGGAACTGCTTCTCATGGAATTAGCATAGCCAAATTTTATCTTCCTAATCGTTATGTTCCATGGAGACACCCAGGTAGGACCAATTCTCATTTTCTTGTTATGAACTGTTTTCATCAAGGGGACAGATTCATCCATCTTTAAACTAGCAGCAGAAACTTGGGGTTTCTACCCATCTACATCCCTGAAGACACTTCACATTGTAGGATAAATAAATAATGTGGGGGAAATAGACACCTCAGGGACATATGAACAATGAAATTATGAGCTACAAACCCTAAACATTATTTCAGCAGAAGCAGAACAGTGGCTAAAGCTGTTGATTAAAGGATGCCATTAAGTTGTCAGGAATAACTGTTGTATTCTTCTGAAAATAGTTATTTTCTTACAGTTTTGGATTTGAATAGCTAGATTTACACACACCAGAGACTCCTATCAAGCCTTAGACACAAGTTCCTTGAGGAAAATAATTTACTGGTTACTTGAGGGGCTGACAGCCGGTATATGTTATTGGTTGAGTCACAAGGAAAATTCCATGGTTATACACTCTGCTTTAATTCACACAGACAAAGATGAGCTCTGGCCAAGCTGCTGATACAAAAGATAAGCCTATTGGAGGAAGTGACATTATTTTCTGTAAACTGCATCAGCGTTTATTTCCATCAGCAAATGCCAGGCAAGGTGACAGCCTGTTTCTCCTTCACATTTGAAGAAGCATGACAAATGCATCATGTCTTAGCAGGGCAGTTCTGTATGGAGAAAATCTAACCTTTAATCTTGTGATACTTATTTGGTAACTGTTTCTTAAGAAAAACCTGACTAGATGGCGTGGAATCTGGCATGACGTGATATAAAGAATGAATGGAGGGGAGGGAGCTTTCAACCTCAGTGATGTTTTAAAATTTAATTGAAAGGAAAAATTTAAAAAAAATTTATCGAACTTCTACATAGTTTTTTAAAATAGAGCCGTTTCAGAAAGTAAAAGAAATATTCACGGCCCTTTGGAAGTATTTCTACAATACCCACAGTTCCACAGGTTTTGATTAAGGAAATTGTATTAAAAGTTCTATGCTGGCGTTTGGAATTTCCCTTGGTTCCAGGCAGGCCAGGAATGTTACATGTGTACGTGGGCAACAAAGTCACGTCAGCGGTCAGTTACCAATGAGGGCATCAGGTGACTGAGCATAGACTTTGACAAAATTTTGTTTTATGTTGTCACTGAAACATAATTATAATATCTGACAATTGTTATACCATAAAAATAATATCAGATAGGTCTAGAAGATCTTAAGGGCTCGCTTGGAAAAAACATGAAAATAAAGGGAAAAAAATACAAGTAACAGAAAACAAGCATGCATTGAGCAAAACACGCAGACCCCGAGACCCGTGAGCATAGCCCAGTTCTGCCTGGGAGTGTCCGGGTTTGCCCTTTGTTCTGACATTTGGTCCAGTTCGGCATGTGTCCTGGATATTTCCTTGAGTGATGTGTTATTATTAATAGTTATATTAAAACAAGCCAAGATGGGTTGGGTAGACCTCCATCTCGTACTTACAATTCTGTCTTTCTGTTGAGTGGGACATAGAACAAGTTCACGTGAGGTTAAATCTGAAAATGGAGAAATAGCGCCCAGCTCACAGGGGAGGTGTCAGTGAACAAAGTGGCCTCCGAGCCGCCAGTGAACGCTCACCCCTCACCCCTCCTGATCTTGAGAGTCCTGAATGAGGGGTTTGGTACGTCACTCTCTTGTGTCTTAGCCCTGCACCCTGGCGTCAGTTGCTTCTGCTCTTGGCTAATAGGGTCAGTGGAAAACGTGGAACCTCTAAGCAGTGATGTTTGTACTTATGTGCAGGAAATACAGATTAAACTCTACTCCCCTATTGCATGTGAAGAGTAATCTGAATGCTATTTCCACAGTGGTTTTGGGTTTTGATTGTGTTACATAACCTTATACCAGTTTATTTTTTACTATTGGGTAACTTTTTTATTTTATAATAAATTCTCCTGGTAACAATGAAGTTAAAAAGTTAAATAAAAGTAGCTGTCTAATGATAACGAAGCTTTTCAGTTTCCATTCATTAGAAAGAAAAGATAGGGCACTGCTTGTGGCTCAGAGGAGTAGGGTGCCAGCCCCATATGCCGGAGGTGGTGGGTTCAAACCCAGCCCCGGCCAAAAACTGCAGAAAGAAAGGAAGGAAGGAGGGAAAGAAAGAAAAGATAAACATGTAACTTATACAAAATATCTGTTACCGTTTACTATGGAGATATCGTAAATCAAACCTTTGTGAATTCTGGATAGAAGTCACACGTATGCTTGAGAAGTATCTGACAATCTGTCCTAGCTAGAGGACAAAGACAACTGTAGCAAAAAATAGCCAGGCATTGTGGCGGGCACCTGTAGTCCCAGCTACACAGGAGGCTGAGGCAAGAGAATCGCCTAAGCCCAAGAGCTGGAGGTTGCTGTGAGCTGTGACTCCATGGTACTCTACTGAGGGTGACAAAGTAAGACTCTGTCTCAAAAAAAAAAAAAATTAAAAACATATTATTAACTAGACTGTGTCTGAAAGTGACTCAACACACACAGTGGTGGCAGGGTGTTTGCAGAGCATTCTTGGAAGCATGGCTTTTTATTATATCAAATGACTGTTCCTTCGTATTATGTTTGCTTGTTTTCAGTTTTGTGATTTCTTATGCATGTCCCAGAATGAAGCCATTCTTAGTAAGTGCCAGAATCATTAGCAGAAGAACTTGAAAACTGTGAAATAATGCTAGTGTTATATCTATGTCCTCAGATGCTTCAGGTAGAAAATCACTTCAGTTAACCCCTATAATGACTCAGTTTCTAATCTAACTCACAGAAAAAACAAATCTTGGAAGTTCATTCTGTCGAACATAATTACTAATATTATTGTAAATTCAGTTACAAAGTTAACCTGTATTTGTATGACAATTATTAATATAGCTTCTGGAGGAGCACTGTCATGAAGAATATAACACTGTTTAAATTTTTTTTTTTTTTTGAGACAGTCTCACTATGTCACCCTTGGTAGAGTGCTGTGGTGTCACAGCTCACAGCAACCTCAAACTCTTGGGCTTAAGCAATTCTCTTGCCTCAGCCTCCCAAGAAGTTAGGACTACAAGTGCCCGCCACAATGCTCAGCTATTTTTTTGTTGTTGTGGTTGCAGTTGTCATTGTTGTTTTAGCAGACCCAGGCCGAGTTTGAACCTGCCTGCCGTGGTATATGTGGCCAGCGCCCTAACCTCAGACACCGAGCCTAAATGTAACACTCTAAATAGATTAAGAGGTTTTTTTTTAATTTTTTTTTTAGATTAAGAAATTTAAAGAGAAGAAATTTATTTAGAAATAGATACGGTGTGAATATAATTTATATGTCATCCAAATAAGTTTTAATAGCCTTTCAATTGAAATAGAATCTGTATTTCATTGACATATGTACAGATGCAGTTGGAACAATCTGAACTGTCAAATTGTGTTGTGAAGATAGTGTTGAATATAAAAAAGTCTAGAAAAGGCAGTTTTTCACTTTGCTAAGCATTTTCATGTAGATTTTGGAAATGTTTGGGTTTTTCAGAACAGCTATACTTTAAAATGAATCAGTGTCCTCTGACAGTGATAATTTTTTTATAAGAGACTCTTCGTTTTTAGCTGTATTTTGTTTCAATATCATCTAGAAATCTTTCATTAAAGTATCAGTGAATGGAACTCCAAACTAAAGATTTTAAAATCAAAACGCAATTGTTTCAAACAAGCGTGAAAACCAGAAGGCAGAAAAGATTCACAGAAGCCAGGGAAGAGCTAATAAGAGGTCAGAGCATAAGGCTTAAGTATTATAAAATATTTCATTTGAAACCTTTAATTGCTCTTTAGGGCATTGAGTTTGTGAGAAGAATAGTTTGATGGGGTTTCAATTTTTAAATAAATAAATGTATGTTTTATAACATATAATGAAATTGAAAAGGTTTGCCATTTATAAAATGTTCAAAAGAATCTTAAAGACAGCCTATTTGATGATTTTCAACTTTTCAAATATTTGGGGGTGAATGTATTCTACAAGAGAAAGATAATCTCCCCCCCAATTGGGCCACAATATTCAGTATAAATAACTGAATTGAGACCTCATCCATTCAGTCCTGGTTCTGAGGCTCCTAGGTGTCTTACCCTTAAGGAAAGAATATTTTCTAAAAGTTAAAATGTTACCGATTTTAAGAATGAATTGTCAATAATTTCATGTATAATAAGCATTTCATGCAACTTTAAAAAAGAGAATAGACAAAAAAAAAAAGAAAAAGAGAATAGACAATTTATAAAAGACGTCCAAATAAGACCAAAATATGGTCTTTAGAAAAATACTTTCTCTAGAAGAATGCCAATGACAGATTTATTAAAGATAGAGAAAACAGAAAAAATAAATTGATAAAAATACATTCTTGAATCCATTTATTTTAATGTGGATTTTAATTTTACAAAGATTTTTTGGCATAATGAACAGAGCCATGTATTATTTTGTATTTTAGAAATAATTTTGACATCATTTTACCTAGAACGCTTGATAGATATGCTAATATAATAAAACCAGAATGTTGGTCAATAAATTAAGTTCTTTAAAAATAACATAATTGGCTCGGCGCCTGTGGCTCAATCCGCTAAGGTGCCAGCCACATACACCTAAGGTGGTGGGTTTGAATCCCCAGCCCCACCGCCAAACAACAATGATGGCTGCAACCAAAAAATGGCCGGGCGTTGTGGCGGGCGCCTGTGGTCCCAGCTACTTGGGAGGCAGAGGCAGGAGACTCGCGTGAGCCCAGGAGTTGGAGGTTGCTATGAGCTGTGATGCCAT
>CAUYQV010055255.1:0-21187 GCA_963574575.1 Galagoides demidoff
GCCTGTGGTGCCAGCTACCTGGGAGGTGGAGGCAGGAGACTCGCTTGAGCCCAGGAGTTGGAGGTTGCTATGAGCTGTGATGCCATGGCACTCTACCCAGGGGGATAGCTTGAGGCTCCGTCTCATAAAAAAAAAAAAAAAGAAAGAAATATCTTTGTTCTTGAGTACTTCATGCCAGAGAACAGTGAGAAATGGCCTTACGTGGGCAGCTACATGTACTTCAAACATGGTTGGAACGTAAGGTGTGTAGTAAATCAAAGCTGTTTTGAGGAATTGAGATCTTAAAGTATCTGTTCAGTGATTTGGGCAGGACTGCAACATGAATTACCGGATTTTGTTCCCATGAAAATCAATTCTTTGGGATTCTTTCTAGGGTCTTGTCTAGTGACAGAGGAGTGTGGCAAATCATTAGGGCACATGGATACCTTGCTGTAAGGATGTTCCCTGGCAGAGCTTTGGCAGGCAGGAGGAAGAGAAATGAAATATATCCTCATTTGAGGCAGCTGTCTTGCCTTGCTGCAGGCTCCGTCACACTGACCTCATTTTGATCACCTGGGGCTGCAGGAGTCAGCTAGATCATCCATCATGTTTCTCCAGGCATAGTACCTTGATTATGCAACTATGACCGGTTCCTGCAAGGCCACTCAAGCCTTGAGGACCATCAGGCTATGAGTCACAGTCACGTTAGCATTTAAGGAGTAAATGTTTATGACGTCTATTTTATACCTTAGACCCTCTGTCCTCCCTTTCTTGGGGGTACTTGGGTCCTGGGTGGCAGTTCTCATTTTCTGATGTCATTTTGTGTTATCAACAGGCCAATCCCACTCAAGTCCCTGCAGGCCCCACCATGGCTACTAGTGTCTCTGCTTTTCCTGAAGTCAGCCCTGCCATCATCGCTGCCGCTTTTTCTGGGCTAGTTCAAGTTGTGGAGAGAGTTCTTTTCCTGTGATTATAGCTCTTTCTTCCAATTTTGACTAGTCTGGCGTCTCTATGATTATAGCTCATTAGGACTCCTGAGGATAGAGAAGGCACTTTTTTTTTTAAACTTCTGCCTTGTTTTAATTTTTTAAAATAACATTCATTGTAACTTATTTTTTCAGACAAATGTAAAATAATAACAGTCACTAATCTCACAGTCCAGATAACCCCTAATGGTATTTTTTAAAGTAATACATACACATGAGAAAAAAAGTAAAACAGTAAAAAAAAGTATAAAAGGAAAAATAAAAGCTCCCTCTTCTGCCTGAATCCTTCCCCAAACTATAAGCACAATTACTATTTTTGTGAATCCTGTTACCACAAATTTGTGTATAACATCTAACAAGATTTCCCATGAAAGAGATTTTACTGTTTATGATCCTGCCTGGTGATGTTTTCACCTAAAATGACATCTCAGAGATCTTCCCAAATGTGTATTGCAAATATGCCCCCTACTTTTAATGACTGCATAGTCTTTGTTAGAAGAGAATATGCCGGCTGGGCGCCTATGGCTCAATCGGCTAAGGCGCCAGCCACGTACACCTAAGGTGGCGGGTTTGAATCCCCAGCCCGGGCCCACCAAACAACAATGATGGCTGCAGCCAAAAGATGGCCAGGCGTTGTGGCGGGCGCCTGTGGTCCCAGCTACTTGGGAGGCGGAGGCAGGAGACTCGCTTGAGCCCGGGAGTTGGAGGTTGCTATGAGCTGTGATGCCATGGCACTCTATCCAGGGGGATAGCTTGAGGCTCTGTCTCAAAAAAGAAGAGAATATGCCTTCTGGCCCGGCACCCGTAGCACAGCGGTTACAATGCCAGCCACATACACCAAGGCTGTCAGGTTCAAACCCTGCCCAGGGCCAGCTAAACAACAATGACAACTACAACAAAAAATAGCCAGGCATTGTGGTGGGTACCTGTAGTTCAGCTACTTGGGAGGCTGAGGCAAGAGAATCGCTTAAGCCCAAGAGTCTGAGGTTGCTGTGAGCTGTGACGCCACAGCACTCCACCAAAGGGTGACATAGTGAGCCTCTATCTCAAAAAAAAAAAAAGAAGAGACTATGCCTAGTGAGTGAAAGGTCCTCAATTAATGTCCCTGCTGGCCCCTTTCTGTTCGTTTATTTCCTCTGTCTCTTCTTGAGTGCAAATGATTGATCTGATTAATAAGTTTTGGAGAATAAGCTAGACATGCTAGGTTCAATCCTTACCTTTTCTTCTTGGGATTAAGTTGCCTAGAGGGAGTGGGCCTTCTGTACCCCCAGAATTGGGCACAACTAGGGAGTATCTGCAAAATTTAGGGTTTCAGAGATAAGAAGGTTATTTTTCTCTCACTTAATATGAGATAGCTCATACCACAGCATCCAACTTAGCCTTTATTAGAGAGATTTTGGCCTTCATCTCTAATTCCTTTGATTTCTCAGTTTGTTCAGAATCAGAGCAGGGAAGGAGGCTGCTGTTTATTAAGAGTTTTCAGGGTCCTCAAATGTCATTCCATATTTGGATGTATCTAAATTTATTTAATCAATTTCCTAATTATGGATGTTTAAGTGGTTTCTCATTTGTTACTCAAATACTTCGATGAATATCTTTATACATATATCTTGCATACTTTTTACAAGCCCATCAAAAAGTACATTACTTACAATATAATTATTAGACCAAAGATATGTATCTTTGTATTCCAAATAAAGATCAGAGAAAAATTACCCCAACCTTAGTGGAAGTTGGGAACAGGGTGCCTAGATAATACACTGATAATTATAATGATAGTGGCTAAATGCTGTGGTGCCCACCTGTAATCCTGGCACTCTAGAAAGTCAAGGTAGGAGAATTGCTGGAGCTCAGGAGTTGAAGACCAGCCTGAGCCAAAAATGAGACCCTGTCTCTACTGAAAAAAAAATAGAAAACTTAACCAGGCATCTGGTGTGTGCCTGTAGTGAGGAGACAGGAGGATCAAGGCAGGAGAATTACTTGAGCCCAGGAGTTTGAGGATGCAGTGAACTATGATGACACCACTTCACTCTATCCGGGGCAACAGAGAGAGACTGTCTCAAAAAAAAAAATTATAATGGCAGTAATTGGCATTTATTTATTTCTTGCTGTGTGCCAGGTTCTGTGGAACTTCATATACAAATATTTTTAATCCTCAGAACTTATGATGTAGTGACTATTATTATCTCTATTTTTCACAGTTAGGGATGCTGAGATTAAAAAAAAAATTTTTTTTTTTGAGATCAAAATTGTTAAATAACTAGCCCAGAGGTAGGCACCATGGCTCAAACCTTAATCATAGCACTCTGGGAGGCCGAGGTAGGTGATTGCTTGAACTCAGGAGTTCAAGACCAGCCTGAGCAAGAACGAGACACTGTCTCTAAAAATAGCTGGGCATTATGGTGGTTGCCTATAGTCCCAGCAGAGAGAAGAGAATCACTTAAGCCCAGGAGTTTAGGGTTGCTATGAGCTATGACACCATGGCACTCTACCTGGGCAAGAGACTCTGCTTAAAAAATAATAATAATAATAATAACTAGCCCGATGCAAGATTGCATAGCTGATAACTAGTAGAAATGGAATTCAAGTACATGTTTGTATAATTCCAGAGCCTGTACCTTTTTTTGGCTTTTTATTTTGAGACAGCGTCTTGCTCTGTCGCCAAGTCTAGAGTACAGTGGCATCATCATAGCTCACAGCAACTTCAAACTCCAAGGCTCAATTGATCCTCCTGCCTCAGCCTCCTGCATAGCTGGGACTATAGGCAATGGGTGCATGCCAACAAACCCAGCTTATTTTACTATTTTTGTAAAGAGGGAGGTCGCACTGTTGCTCAGGCTGGTCTCAAGCCTCCTGGCCTCAAGCAATCCTCTCATCGCAGCCTTCCAGAGTGCTAGGATTGTAGGTGTGAGCCATTTCTAACTATCAGACTAAAGGGTGTTCCTCATCATATAAGATGGGTGGTAGACTGATTTGCAGTCAAATTGTATGGGTTCAAATCCAAGCTTTCCATCTTAGAAGTTATGTGATGCGTTCCTCAATTTCCTTAGCTACAAAATGAAGATTTTTTTTTTTGAGGCAGAGTCTGTTTGTTGCCCTCAGTAGAGTGCTGTGGTGTCATAGCTCACAACAACCTCAAACTCTTGGGCTCAAGTGATTCTCTTACCTCAACCTCCCAAGTAGCTGAGACTATAGGCACCAGCCATAACGCCTGGTTATTTTTAGAGACGGGGTCTTGCTTTTGCTCAGGCTGGTGCTAAACTCCTGAGTTCAAGCCATGCACCCACCTCAGCCTCCCAGAGGACTAGGATTATGAGCGTGAGCCCATTCAGGACCAAGCCCAGCCCTCATTCCCTTTCCCTTAATAATATATCTTGGGGATTATTCCACAGCAGCATATATAAATATACTTCATTTTAAGAGTGACTACATAGTGTTTTGTAGTACAACCACACTGTAGTCTATTTAGATTTGCCCTAATTGGGGTTGTTTCTATATTCATGCCCTTTCTCATCTGAGAATGTAGCGTTCTAAAGTCAATAGGTAGTCATCAGCATATTTCATTTTATTTATTTAACAAACACATATATTATTTACTACATGTCAGCCAATGTTCTAATTTTTATTTGTTTAATAATTATATTGAAACTATTAAATTGAGGCTATTTAATACCCGTATTACAGATGGGCTGAGGCACAGAGCAGCAACTTCCCCACAATCATGTGGCTAGGAAGGGAAGGGCTGGGGTTCCAACCCAGGTGGTCTGACTCCTGAGTCCATGTTCTTAATCACCACACTCTGAACCTCTCTTCTCTGTTCTAAAACCTGTGGCCTGCATGTCATTGAAACCTTGAGCCAGGCTCAGTGGCTGGGGCTCCAGCCATATACATCTGAGCTGGCAGGTCCACCGTGGCCCACCAAACAACAATGATGGCTGAAACCAAAAAGTGGCTGGGCGTTGTGGTGGGACCCTGTGGTCCCCGCTGCTTGGGAGGCGGAGCTAGGAGAATGGCATGAGCCCATGAGTTGGAGGTTGCTGTGAGCTGTGATGCTACAGCACTCTATCCAGGGTGACAACTTGAGGCTATGTCTCAAAATATGTCTACCCAAGGTAACAACTTGAGGCTCTGTCTCAAAAAAAAAAAAAAGAAAAGAAAAGAAAAGAAAAGAAAAAGAAAAAACTTGACCCATTGGCGGTGCCTGTAGTTCAGTGGGTAGGGCACCGGCCACATATACCAAGGCTAGTGGGTTTGAACCCAGCCCGAGCCAGCTTAAGAAAAAACAACAATGACAACTGCAATAACAACAAGAAAATAGCTGGGCGTTGCGGTGGGCACCTGTAGTCCAAGGTACTTGGGAGGCTGAGGCAAGAAAATCGCTTGAGCCCAAGAGTTTGAGGTTGCTGTGAGCTGTGATGACACAGCACTCTACCAAGGGTGACATAGTGAGACTCTGTGGTGGTGGTGGGGGCCATGAGCCACATCGTGTCACATTTTATGCTCCTGTTACTGATGAGTATTCAGCACTTTGAGGCTATTCTTAGGAATATACAAGGCCAACATGATTGCTAAGTCAACTTGACCCCTTAAACTACCAAGAGCAAGCCTAAAGTTTATTCCTGAGACTAGCCAGCCAGCACCGAAAAAGCTCACCAGTGATGATCCCAGCCCTTCCTTTCAGAGCCCCTGGGTCTGGGCTTTAACTCTGTATCTCTGTGCCATGCTGGCTCACTGAGCAAACTCAGTGCAGCAGACAGCCTTAAAATAAACAAACATGTTTGCATTGTGACCACTTATGGGACAGCGTATATATAGTTAGTTAGTACAAAACTCATGCAAATAATCTGTCCTTTTTCCAATTCCTGCTGTGTATGAGTCTTTCACAATCAAGTTGGCCAACTCAAATTCCTAAAATACTGAAGTTCAGAAGATCTGGTCAAAAGTTTGCTAGTAAAATGTGAAACTCTCCATTCTCTTTCCTTTACTACTGCCCCCATTCCTACCCTCAGGCTACTTTAGCTTGTAGACAAGTGTGTGATATGCCCTTTTCTTTGAAGATATGGTGAGGGATTCCTTTTGGAGTATGTCCAGACAAGCTGGCAGCTGCTCCCTTAGCATTAGCCACAGGGAAGCATATTTTTTAAAAAAATCAGATGGACAAGAAAAAAAATTAAGGGAGACTACGAGACTATTCTCTTTAGAAATCAGAATATCTTTCCAAATGGAAGACTTTATGAAACCCAATGGGTTTTTAAATATTGGTTTTTGGGGGGCAGCATCTGTGGCTCAAAGGAGCAGGGCACTGGCCCCATTTGCCGGTGGTGGATTCAAAACCAGCCCCGGTCAAAAATTGCAAAAAAAAAAAGAAATTTGGTTTTTTTGCTTTGTTAATGAAAAAAAATATGTATATACCTATAATTTAATATTCTGGAAAGTTCTTATGTCAATGATAAGAGTAAATATTTTAATTTCAAACATGATTTCTCATATCATACTAAAATCTGCATTTTTCTTTTATAAATAAACATCTATCTCTGGTTATATCCTTATAAAAAAAATAAGTACTGCTAGATGTGGTGGCCTATCCCTGTAATCCCAATACATTGAGAGGCTGAGGCAGGAGGATTGCTTGAGGCCAGGAGTCTGAGATCAGCCTGAACAATGTAACAGCTGTCTCTATGAAAAATTAAAAAATTAGCCAGACATGGTGGCAAACATCTGTAGACCCTGCTACTCAGGTGGCTGAGGTAGGAGGATCACCTGAATCAAGGAGTTGGAGGTTGCAGGGAAGTATGATTGTGCCACTGCATTCCATCCTGGGCAACAAAGCAAGATGCTGTCTCTTTGGAAAAAAAAGAAAGAAAATTAAAGAGGCTGGGCACAGGTTCACGCCTGTAATCCTAGTACTCTGGGAGGCTGAGATGGATGGATTACTTGAGCTCAGGAGTCCAAGACCAGCCTGAGCAAGAGCAAGACACCGTCTCTACTAAAAATAGAAAAAGTAGCCAGCTGTTGTGGTGGGCACCTGTAGTCCAAGCTACTTGGGGGGGGGCGGGGGACTGAGGCAAGAGAATTACTTGAGCCCAAGAGTTTGAAGTTGCTGTGAGCTATGATGCCATGGCACTCTACCCAGGGCAATAGAGTGAGACTCTGTCTCAAACAAACAAACAAACAAACAAAAAAAAAAATATATATATAGGCTCAGCACCCATAGCACAGTGGTTAGGGTGCCTGCCAAATACACCAAGGGTGGCTGGTTCAAACCCGCCTGGGGCCAGCTAAACAACAATGACAACTGCAACAACAACAAAAATAGCCAGGTGTTGTGGCAGGTGCCGTCCCAGCTACTTGGGAAGCTGAGGCAAGAGAATCACTTCAGCCTGAGAGTTTGAGGTTGCTGTGAGCTGTGATGCCACAGCACTCTACTGAGGGTGACATAGTGAGACTCTGTCTCAAAAAAAAAATACATATATATATAGATATAGATATAGATATAGATATAGATATAGATAGTACTTAAAGTCAATCTTCTACCCATTCCAAAGCTTAACTTGTGGCTTAAGGAGCTTCCTTACTTATTCCAGCTATGACATGTCAAATGTAGACCTGGAAATTGTGGACAATTTATTACACTCTATGAGCCTTTGCTGTGTTTCCAGCACTTTGGATTTTAGAAAATAAGGTAGGAGACAGAGAAAGAAGGGGAGGGAGGCTCTGATAGGAACAGGGAACGCGGGATTTGCCTACATTCTATATATTTAATCCAACTCCTCTTCCAGGGAGGTAGTTTAGCAAAGAGTAGACTATATAGTGATGAGACAATGGGCTTGTCATACCCTTGATCACGGTACACAAAGCTGCAGAGTGAATCCAGGAATCTATATCCTAGCAAAATTGCTAAGACCAAAGAGAGAGATTTGGGCGGCACCTGTGGCTCAAAGGAGTAGGGCACCAGCCCCATATACCAGAGGTGGCGGGTTCAATCCCAGCCCCGGCCAAAAACTGCCCAAAAAAAGAGAGAGAGAGAGCATTATTGCAAAAGAGGTGATCCATTTTTTATTAAAATATCAATTGCCCCAAACAAATCACTTACCATGCCCTCCTCCCCAATATCATATAGTGAAAACTGCTCTAACTCCTGGCCCTCCTGAAGCAGTAGACCCAGCAGCCATGTTTTGTACATTGTGATCTAGCTCTCTGACCAGAGGTGAGTATCTGCTTCAAAGGCGCCAATCCATAGAATTGGCTACATTCCCATTACTTACAGCCAGGTAAGGAAATACACACTGGGTCGATCAGAGTCCTCAGAGAGGTGGCATGAAAGCCAGAAGGACTGAAGGGAGTATGGCTGAACTACATCTATAATGATGAAATATAGTGGAGACTTACGGAATTTCTAATTCCTGAAGTCTGCATAGCCTTCTCAAATGAAGAACTAGCTTTTAGTACCAGTGTCTCAGGAGGCAGCCTATATAGTTTCTCTTCTTGGATTTCTGAAAGCTTCCATTATCATGGTTTTTTGTTTGTTTGTTTGTTTTAGTTTTGGGCTGGGGCTGAGTTTGAACCCGCCAATACCCCCAACTCTGGCATATAGGGCCAGTGCCCTACTCCTTTGAGCCATAGGTGCCGCCTTTTTGTTTTTAATGAGACAGAGTCTCACTATGTCGTCCTCGGTAGAGTGCAATGGTGTCACAGCTCATAGCAACCTCAATCTCTTGGGCTCAAGCAATTCTCTTGCCTCAGCTTTCAAGTAGCTGGGACTACAGGCGCCCGCCATAATGCCCAGCTATTTTTCGCTACAGTTGTCATTGTTGGTTAGCTGGCTCGGGCCCAGTTCGGGGCTGGGTTCAAACTCACCAACTTGGGTGTACATGGCTGGCACTGTAACCACTGTGCTATGGACACGGAGCCATCATGTATTTTTCTTAACATTCTTATATGTGAGCTAACTGGAATGAGTGCTTGATAACTGTAACTAAAATAAAGCCAAACTAAAGCATATTAAATAGGAGGGCAAAAAAAGAGCCAATATAAAGAGCACTGAGGAATCAGGAAAGTCTAAACCAGAAGTAATAGAAACAAAGTAGATGACTTTGTTAAGACTCATGAGTTTGCAAATAATGTTACTGAAACCAACTCAAGTTGATAAAAGAGGAAGAAAAAAAGGAATTAATGTATTCTTATAGAGGATACTGAAGTAACTCAAAGGCAGCAAGGATTCTTTTTTTTTTTTTTTTGTAGAGACAGAGTCTCACTTTGTTGCCCTCAGTAGAGTGCTGTGGCATCATGGCTTACAGCAACCTCCAACTCCTGGGCTTAGGCGATTCTCTTGCCTCAGGCTCCCGAGTAGCTGGGACTACAGGCGTCTGCCACAATGCCCGGCTATTTTTTTTGTTGCAGTTTGGCCGGGGCCAGGTTTGAATCCACCACTCTTGGTATATGGGGCCAGTGCCCTACCCACTGAGCCACAGGCACCGCCCAGCAGCCAGGCTTCTTAAAACCAAAGACAGGCAGTTCCTCAAACTAACTGTGAATAATAGAGTTGTTACCATATGACTGAGCAATTCTACTCCTATGAAAATAGATATGCACACAAAAAATTGTAAACCAAGGTTCCTAGCAGCATTATTCATAATAGACAAAAGTGGAAACAACTTAAATGTCCATAAACTAATGACTAGATATTCAAAGTGTGGTATGCCCATACAATAAGCTATTAAAGAAATGAAGTTCTGATACATACTTAAAAATGAATAAACCTTGAAAACTTAATGTTAAGTGAAAGAAGCCAGGCACAAAGGGCCACATACTTTTTTTTTTTTTTGAGACGGAGTCTCACTTTCTTGACCTGGTAGAGTGTCATGGCATTAAAGCTAATAGGAATTTGGCCAGCCCCAAATTCCTGGGCTCAAGTGATCCTTTTGCCTCAGCCTCCAGAGTAGCTGGGACTACAGGCGCCTGCCACAATGTCCAGTTATTTTTAGACATGGAGTCTTGCTCTTGCTCAGGCTGGTCTCAAATTCCTGAGCTCAAGCAATCCACGAGCCTCAGCCTCGAAGAGTGCCAGGATTATGTGCATAAGCCACTACGCTCAGCCAAAGGGCCACATATTGTATGACTGATTCCATTTATCTGAAATGTCCTGAATAGGAAAGCCCATAGAGACAGAAGTAGATTAGTGACTGCCAGGGGCTGAGTGGGGAACAGAAAGTGACTGCTAATGAGCTTGGAGTTTTTTTCAGAGGGGATAAAAATGTCCTAGAATTAGATAGTGGTGATGCACACCTTCAAATATACTAAAACTCACTGGATTGTACACCTTAAAAGATGTACACCTGTATGACATGTGAATTATATATCAGCAAAGTTGTTATTATAAAAACAATACATAGCAAAACAAAAAAATGAATGCCATGAAGCAGAAAGCCAAGAAGAAACCATATAGTTCTCTCCACCACCCCCAACCTCTGCTTCCCTGTAGACATCTGTTTTAGACTCATCATTCTACAAATCAGCTTTCTTAGTTTTTCCATGCACGTAGTAGACAGAAGATGGTTATCCTACAGTTCAAAATGTATATGTTGTGTCGCAGACTGGCTAAATGGTCACCTACCCATTTTCTCTTCTTTCTGGGCATACACCTGGACATTTCCCGCATCCCTTGCAGTTAGGCATGGCCACGTGATGAGTTGTGGCCCGTGGAATGTGGGCAGAATTGATATATACTATTTCCAAGGCTGACCTATCAAAAACCTCCTATGAACACCTCCAGTCTCTCCCTCTCCCTTTTTCTAAAGCTTTTGAAAATAGTTAACCCACTAGATAGAAAGATTCGGGCGGCATCTGTGGCTCAAAGGAGTAGGGGGCCGGCCCCATATGCCGGAGGTGGCAGGTTCAAACCCAGCCCCAGCCAAAAACTAAAAATAAATAAATAAATAGAAAGATTCTAAGTACTTGCTAGAAAGTAGAGGATAGCATTTCCCCCAACTCCATCCTTCCTTGACCTCCATTGACCGAAGTGTGATATGACTGAGAAATAAAATAAAAGTCACTGAGATTTGGGGAGTGTTTGTTATAATAGTTAACCCACTCTGGCCAGCACATGTGTCACCTCTGCATAAGAGGCTAAACCATATTGACTGGGTCAATCTCAATTTGAAATCCTTAAGTAAGAAAAGTTTATTGGCTCAGACTGAGTCAGATGGTTCTCAAGTGAAGCCAAGGCATGAAGTCACAGAACACAAAGTCTCCTGGGGGCCTATCCGTGTAAGTGAGTAGCATTTCTTAGAGAAAACAGTTCTACTGTAGTGGTTAAATATGAGAGCTCAACATAAATTAGGCAGATGAAAGTGTGAAAGCCTGGAGTGGCTTTTTTTTCTCTCCCCAACACACACACATTCTAGTTCCTAATTCTAAAGGTAAAGCTCCTTTTAGACAATATGAAAAATATGAAAAGAAAAATCAAAGTCACCATTTTTTAGCACCTTCTTCCTTCCTTCCTCACCATTTCTTCCCTCCCTCCCAGCCTAAAAGGAAGTATAGTGTAGTAGGTAGAGTAGTTAAATCTCCAGAATGCAATGGGCTGGCTACAGCCTAGTTTCCTCACTTTCCTGGTACTGCGATGTTAGGCAAATTCTTTAACTGCTCTCTGTCTTAATTTTCCCATCAGTGTGGTTAAGGATAGCACTTACCAAGGAGGATTTTCAGAAATCTTAAATTAATGCATGTCCAGTATTTAATATAGTACCCGGTACACAGTACATACTTATTTACTGTTAGCCATTCTTATGTTAATAGTAGGTATCTGAAACTTTATTCCAACTTTTCTTAATTCTTTCTTGAATGTTCTAAGGATGAAAGGTGACTTTGTCTTAAAGGACAACTCTTCTTATATACTTGAGGATCCAAAGGAAGCGGCAACCAATGATTCTTGGGAAACCCTGAACCAGTGGAGTAACTTAAGTGTAAATGTTTTTAGATGGAGACCCTGACTCTGTTTAACAACCCAAAGAGCCATTTTTATGGGGAGCAGGTGTCCCTGCTCAATAATGTACACATTATTGAGTTTCCTCTACCAATAGTCAGAAATGAGAAGTTAGGGTTCTAGAACTTGGGTCAAGAGTAATAGAAGGAGACCCCCATTCAGAAGCGTAAGACAAGCCCACCGTGGCAGGCTGACAGCAAAAGAGAGGCCCTGCTATGGGGAGTCCCTGTAAAGATACTTGTGGGGAACATTCAGGAGTAGTGATAGCTGGTACTCACATTTAAGTTTTTTTCTGTACTATAATTCCTTTACATAACCCTCAAGACTTTGTAAAGTTTATTAAAATTGCAGCCCTGTGTTTAGGGAAACAGAAAGGTTTTCACACTTCATGTTGAAGCAGATGACAGAGAATGACAGTCAGCTGGAAAAGCCAGTCTGAGATGGCCAGAGGTGACTGGGGACAGAGGCTGTAGTCCACAGTGCACGGGAACCTGGTAAGCAAGGTGGTTGGGAAATATGCAGACACTTCCTGGAGAGTCTCAGAAATACCTGGAGAGGGGACTGGACTGTTTGTGGTCACGTAAGATGTAGAGTTACAGTATATGAAAGGTAATTCAGTACGGAGGAGAAACCTGAAGAATCTCTCTCTCCTCCCTACCCTTTTATGCAAGTTGTGTGTTTTTGTAGATTATATATCAACATTGGGTTTTTAGTATAGAGATTGTTTTTATCCCAGTTTTTCACTTTATATCATGAACTTTTCTTAGTTTATTATTCAAGTATATAAGTATAGAATGAATAATGGCCTCTTAACCTATTGTAGGATTATGCTACGATTTATTTAAGTGATTTCAATTATGGGACATTTATTTTTTTCAGTTTTTCACTTTTACAAATAATACTTGCAGTGAACATTCTTACATATCCTTCTTTGTATACTAAAGAAACAGTTTGTCAGTTCTCAGAAGTACATTTTCTATGGCCCATGGCATGAACAGTTTTGAGACTTTCGATATAGATAAATAAATTGCCCTCTAGAAAAATCATACCCAGAAGAACTCCATTAATTACCTCCCACCCTGAAATTATATGGATATACATTTCATCATATCCTGGGTTTACTTGCACATCTCAGGGGATGAGCTGTGCTCATTTAAAAAGGCTGAAGGTGGTAGACTCAGGAAGGCATCTGCTTAGTTACCAAGGAGTTTCACCAAGAAAATATGTCTCAATCTCCATGTCAAAAGAACTGCTTTAAATTATTTACACAACAGTCTTTCTTTAGCAGTTTTGGCTGTGGAGAAACATCAACATTCCTTACAAAGAGAGCTCCCTAGCTACCCTCACAGGGAACTTACTCTTAATTCTACTTTCCACTCTGATGGCAAGGTGAAATAATGCACCCTTTGGCAACATGATTGAGGAAAAAATTTTCTCCAACTTTCTCAAGTTTACCCTTACAAGTAGGTATTCTGGCTTTAGCTAAATATCTTATTTGTTTCCTTTTTTGAGGCAGGGTCCCACTCTGTCACCTAGGCTGGAGTATAGTGATGTAATCATAGCTCACTGTAGCCTTGAACTCAAAGAGATCCTGCCACCTTAGCCTCCCAAAGTCCTGGGGGTGGTGCCTGTGGCTCAAAGGAGTAGGGCGCTAGCCCCATGTGCTAGAGGTGGCAGGTTCAAACCCAGCCCTGGCCAAAAACTGAAAAAAAAAAAAAGAAAAGAAACATAAATTTTGGGTGGTGCCTGTGACTCAAGGAATGGGGCGCCAGCCCCATATGCCAGAGGTGGCAGGTTCAAGCCCAGCCCTGGCCAAAAACTGCAAAAAAACCCCCCCCAAAGTTCTGGGATTACAGACATGAGTCTGTACTCAGCCTTTTATTTATTTAGTTAGTTAGTAAATTAGTTATTTTTTGAGATAGAGTTTCACTTTGTTGCCCTTGGTAGAGTGCCATGGTGTCATAGTTTACAGCAATCTCACACTCTTGGGCTCACATGATTTTCTCGCCTCAGCCTCCCAAGTAGATGGGACTACAGGTGCCTGCCACATATTTTTAGAGATGGGGTCTAGCTCTGGCTCAGACTGGTCTTGAACCTGTGAGCTCAGGCAATCCACCTACCTCATCCTCCCAGAGTGCTAGGATTATAGGTGTGAGCCACTGCACCGAGCCTTCAGCCTTATATTTACAATGACCGTGACCTTATGTTAAATGGCAATGGACTAGAAACCCAAAACAAATATTCTAAGTTTCTACTTGATATAGAATAAATATCATTATGGAAATACCAAAGGGAAAATGTGATAGATGCAGGCAGTCTATTTATGGTACCAGACTGACCTATCTAATGATGTCCACTAGAACGTGAAAGGTTTGAGGGGTTTCAGGGTTGGCTGGATGTCATAACCATGAAGTGAATGTTAAAAGTGATATGTTCACACTCACACCAGCTGTCCTGGCTCTTCCTTAAGTACATACCTCAGTTCTAGGCTACGTATGAGCCTATCAGAGTCCCTAGCACCCTACGTGGGCAGGAATGTGTAGGGCACAGTCTACTTTGAAACATCTACCTTATTGCCAGCCCTTCTTCTAAATGGGGGAAGTGTAGCTCAGGGAAAATATCTGTGTAAGCTGCTCCATTAGCCTATTTTAGGGGAAGCAGTTTTTCTCGGACTTCACTGATACATGAGAAGTAAATCTCTAAGTACATGAGAGCTCTTTTACTTTTTTTTAACAACACAGTTCCTGACTACCAAAGTAATGCATGTGCATTGTAGAAGTAGAAAAAAGGATAAAACCAAAATCATTCATAATCTTAGAACCCAGAGATAACCAGTATTTATTTTTTTTTGAGACAGAGTCTTGCTCTGTTGCCCTGGGTAGAGTGCCATGGCATCATAGCTCACAGCAACCTCAAACTCCTGGGCTCAAGTGATCCTCTTGCCTCATCTTCCTGAGTAGCTGGACTATAGGCACCTGCCACAACACCCAGCTGGTTTTTCCATTTTTAGTAGAGACAAGTCTCACTCTTGCTCAGGCTGGTCTTGAACTCCTGAGCTCAGGCAATCCACCTGCTTCAGCTTCCCAGAGCGCTAGGATTACATGCATGAACCACTGTGCCTGCCCAGAGATGACCAGTATTAACAGTTTAGTAAACTTTTTGACTTTCTTATCTGTAGATTTATAGACACACAGTCATCTCTCTTGTATTCCCAAGAGCATACAGTAGTACTATTTTGTGACCTCCTTTTCTTCAATTAATTCTTTTAGGATATTTAAAAAACAATTTTTTTTTTTTTTGAGGCAGAGTCTTGCTTTGTTGTCCCCAGAGCACAGTGGCATCATTGTGGCTCACTGTAATCTCAAACTCTGGGCTCAAGCAACTCCTGCCTCAGCTTCCCCACTGGGACTACAGGCAAACACTATGATGCCAGGCTAATTTCTCTATTTTTGTTTTTTATTTTTTTGGAGATAGTCTTATTTTGTCACCCTTGATAGAGTGCCATGGCGGCACAGCTTACAGCAACCTCAAAGTGTCAGGCTCAAGTGATCCTCTTGCCTCAGCCTCCCAAGTAGCTGGGACTTATAGGTACCCGCCATACGTAATTCCCAGCTATTTTTAGAGGCCAGGTCTAGCTCTGGCTCAGATTGGTCTCAAACTCATGAGCTCAGGCAATCTACCTGCCTCGGCCTCCTACAGTGCTAGGATTACAGGCATGAGCCACTGTGCCTGGCCTTAATTTTTCTATTTTTAACAGAGATAGGATCTTACTCTTGCTCAGGCTGGTCTCAACCTCCTGAACTCAAGTAATCCTCCCACCTCAGCTTCCAGGAGTGCTGGGATTACAGGCATGAGCCACTACACCTGGTTGCAACATTATTTTTAGAGTTGCATAGTACTCTAACTTAGGGATGCAGCATTATTTATTTAACCTGACCCTTTGGTTGCATAGGTAAGTTGTTTCTGCTTTTGGACCATTAAAAATAATATTGTGAGAAGATTTCCTGGCAGATAAATCATTTTGTATAGCTCTGATTATTTCCTTTTGGCTAATTCCTCAATGTTAATTATACGTTAGGGGTTTTGATAAATACTGCATTTTGCTGCATAAAATAAGCTCCTATATAAAACATGCACCCATGTTTTTAGTTCAAACTTTCAGGAAAATGCCCCTTGAGAAAGTGGCTGTCTCTTGGCCAGGAGAGACATCTCTGGGGAGGGCTAACACTTCCCTGGTAAACATGGGGATTGCACGGCCCTCCTGTAACTGTCCACTCTATGAAGGTTGCCTCTTCCCTCTCTCCTGTGCATGGTTGGTGGTGGGGGAAGCTTCTGAGGTTGCTTGGCTCACAGACAGCTAGCTGGGTCCCTGGGGCCTGCATGGGGCTCCTAGTCTAGTCCTTGGGCCTTGGCCCTTGCCCTGCATGTGTTTGGCCCACCTTGCCAGTCCCACACCCCCCCCCCAACACCCTCTCCTGATTGTGGCAGTTGGTAGAGGCCACACCTGACCCTGGATCCTTCTGGACTGGACTCCGTGCACCCAGTGGGCCCAGGTGGGAGGACACAATGGTCTCCAGAAACCTGCTGGGCTTCCGTGCTCCCCAGGCATGCTACTCATGCATGCATAGTGCATAGCCTTATTTTTCCCTCAAAAATTTGAGCAAAAATGTGCATAATGTAGTAGTACAGTGGTTCTCAACCTTCCTAATGCCGTGACCCTTTAATACAGTTCCTCATGTTGTGGTGACCCCCAACCATAAATTATTTTTGTTGCTACTTCATAACTGTAATTTTGCTACTGTTATGAATCGTAATGTAAATATCTGATATGCAGGATATATTTAGGTCACCCCTGTGATAGGGGATCCACAGGTTGAGAACTGCTATAATAGTACCATCTTGCCCTCCTAAAATGTTGACCATTTGACACACCTGTATATGAGAGTTCCTATTCCCTGCCTCCTCATCTACCCTGAACTGCATTTATTAATTTAAAAAAATAAGTTTTGGGGGCAAGACAAATTATAAGAGGGACTTTACCTGACAAATGCTATCAGTGCAACCTGATTTCTTTACCCTCAATGAATTCCCAACAATAAAAAATAACAAAACTTTCCCAGTTCAATTTCTATCAAGTGGTATCATTTTAATTTGTACTGCCTTTCTTTCTTCCCTTCCTTCCTTCTTTGAACAGTTTTAGACTGAGAGCAAAATTGAGAGGAAGTTACAAAGATGTCACATATACCCACTGTCCTCATGCATCATCCCTATTATCAATATCCCTCTCTGGAGTGGTACATTTGTACAACCCCTGAACCTACATTGACACCTCATTATCACACACAGTCTATGATTTACATTATGGTGTTGTATATTCTGCGGTTTCAGACAACTGTATAATGACATGTATCCTGTGGCATTTTTGTGCCAAGCTATGAGGTAAGCCACGTAGTCCATGGTGTGAGGTGGGCTGTCCTCACCCACAAGTAAGAACATATTCCTGTGAAACAGCCCAGGGTCCTCTCTATAGATCATACAGAGCATTTTCACTGCTCTAAAAATCCTCCTTGCTTTGTCTATTCATCCTACCCTCCTCCCAATCTCTGGCAACTACTGATCTTTTTACTGTCTCCATAGTTTTGCCTTTTCCGGAGTGTCATACAGTTGCAATTGTACAGTACGTAGCCTTTTATGATCAGCTTCTCTCTCTTAGTGCATTTAAGGTTCCTGCATGTCTTTTCATGGCTTGATAGCTCATTCCCCTCTAGTGCTGACTATTCCATTATTTGGATATACACTATTTATTCATTCACTCACTCACTTACTGAAGAGCATCTCAGTTGCTGCCAAGTGTTGACAAGTGTGAACAAAGCTGCTGTAAACATCCATGTACAGGTTTTTGTGCGGCTAAACTGCTTTCTAAGTATTCTTGTTCTTATGCAGTACACAGTCTTTGGTGATTTGTGTTTCTTCTTTTGTGAAATCATGTCTTTACATTTCTTGACCTGTGGTCCAGGCAACTTGATGAGCCTGGTTTTGTGCAGAATACTGGCTGAATGAGTCCTGCACCTGCTTCACAAGCATGGGAGGATGCTTTGCCCACGACTTGGGCTCCTGCACAGGAACAGAAGACTGTGGGAGGACCCTGGCTTTTCCACAGGATTGTCTTCTTACTAGGGGGGAGGACAAGCCATCTCAACACCAGTCATCTGACCCTGGGCCAGGGCTCACTTCACAGCCTGGCACAGAAATGTCACCATTTTGAAATAAAGGTTTTAGTTTCTGAGGTGATTGTATACTTGTTTTTTTTGTTTGTTTTTTGAGACGAAGTCTTATCACGTCACCCTCGGTAGAGTGCTGTGGCATCATAGCTCACAGCAACCTCAAAGTCTTGGGCTTAAGCAATTCTCTTGCCTCAGCCCCCCAAGTAGCACCTGCCACAATGCCCAGCTTTTTTTTGTTGTAGTTGTCATTGTTATTTGGCAGGCCTAGGCCAGGTTCGAACCCACCAGCCCTGGTGTATGTGGCCAGTGCCCTAGCCACTGAGCTACAGGCACTGAGCCGATTGTATACACATTTTAGTTTTATAGAATAAATGATTCATAGATTCTCCAAAATGTTAACCATCACAGATTCAGAAAAGGGAGGCCTTATCTGAAAATGCCATTCAGTTAAATGCAAGTTTTCCAGATATCCAAGAATGTAAGATCCTTATTCTGACTGGGAGGACCTTGATGAGGAACATATGGAACTAGAAATGCTATGTTATTATAGGCTATTTACTTTTTTTTTTTTTGAGACAGAGTCTCAAGCTGTCACCCTGAGTAGAGTGCTATGGTGTCACAGCTCACAGCAACATCAAACTCCTGGGTTTAAGCAATTCTCTTGCCTCAGCCTCCCAAGTAGCTGGTACTACAGGTGCCCACCACAATGCCTAGCTACTTTTTGGTTGTAGTTGTCATTGTTGTTTGGCAGGCCCAGGCTGGATTAGAACCTGTCAGCTCTGGTGTGTGTGGCTGGCGTCTTAGCAGCTTGAGCTACAGGTTCCACCGGCCATTCACATCTTGATCAAGGACTCAGTGTAGGCCAGGCAAATTTTCAGGCTAGGAAGAGGGTGAGGAACACTGCAAAAGCTTTTCGAGGGCGGCACCTGTGGCTCCATGAGCAGGGCACTGGCCCCGTATACCAAGGGTGGTGGGTTCGAACCCGGCTCAGGCTAAACTGCAACAACAACAAAATAGCCGGGTGTTGTGGTGGGAGTCTGTAGTCCCAGCTACTTGGGAGGCTGAGGCAAGAGAATCGCCTAAGCCCAAGAGCGGGAGGTTGCTGTGAGCTGTGATGCCATTGCACTCTACCAAGGGCAACAAAGTGAGACTCTGTCTCTAAAAAAAAAAAAGCTTTTTGACCATGTAACAGGAGACATACACGTATGTGCACACATGTATATTCTGTTTGTGTGTACATGTGCACTCAATTCTTTTTAAAAAGAACCTAAAGGGAATGACATGACAAAAGACGCTTATTCATTTGAAATTTCTCCCTGTAAATTCAGACTTAAAGGCAAATTAATATAGTAATACTCATAAGAAGCTTTAAGTTGCAGCTGACTGCTCTGATGAACTTATGATGGGCACTAAAAGAAAACCTCTCTAAAGTCTGCAGGCAAAATGGGAAACTGCCTCTTAAACTCACTGGAGAGACTTTCTGTGCTTTAATTATATCCATGAAGGACTATAAACTAAGGGTAAGAAACTTCCAGGTCTTTAAACTTATTATTACAGTCCATGTGTTCCACTGCAATTGAAAACTGCTTATGACTTCTTATATTTCTAGTGAAAATTTATTTCTAAATGCCTGTTTTTTAACTCATAGATTTAAATTGAACAATAAATATTACATTTTATTATTATAAATAATAAATCTTATTATTTTATTATTTAAATCAGAGACAACTTTAACTTGCTGTTTTTATAAGACTTCTTTACAATGTTTTGATACTGTATCTGATAATGTGATTATTGATTTAAAATTTGGTGCTGTAAAGGACCATAAGCTAGGGACTCTTTCAAAATGTTCAATTGAGATACCACTTGATGGTAGACCTGAAATTAACTTTCTAATTGATCAGACTTTGTTTTAGCAACTCATTCATAACAGCTCACAGAGCTTCCACCGTTGTATGGGACAAAATACATATAGATAAGGAATATGTGACTTACTGTTCTGTGGGACATAAATTAGTAGAAGAAATAGACTTTTCAGAGAAGAACAAGACACGAATAAGAATGTTTAAGAAGAATAAGAAAGGTCTAACCTGTATACTGACTTATAGTACAAATAAGCTGACTAGTGGAGTAATGAGGATTGTATGCAAGCAAAAAAGAAGGATCTAGCAGGTGACCAAAGAATCTTGGAAGTCAGGTTTTCCAGCCTAAGGATGTGGGAGAGAGGACTTGATAACCCTTGCTTGTAAGCATACTCAGGTACTCTCACTTTTTTATTACACAGCAGCTCGAGGTAATTTTCTGCTTCTCCTTTATTTGTTCATTTAACAAATATATAGAGAGCACGCAACATGTGCCAGGTACTTTTCCAGGAGCTGAGAATACAGCAGTGAACAAAACAGACAAATCCTGCCCAACCTCTTTAAACTATAACTTGTATTTTCTCTTTCCACATTCACCACCCCCTAGTCTTTTCCTCTCTGCAACCTGATTGTTCTTTCATCGCAGCCCGCAAAAGACCAGTGATCTCCTAATCACTAAATCTAGTAGCCCTTTGTCAGTTCTCATCTTCCATGAACTCTGCAGCATACAACTTCCACCATTTAAAAAACACTTTTGGCTCCTCTGGTTCTGTGATATGACACCAGTGTGATGAGCCTTTGATTACTGCTTCTTCCCCAACTCATTCTGTAGCCTCCTAATACTGGAGGTCCTTCAAGTTCTACATTCTCCTTATTTCCATTTTCTCTCTCTCAAATCTTTTTTTTTTTTTTTTTTGAGACGGACCCTCAAGCTATCCCCCTGGGTAGAGTGCCATGGCATCACAGCTCACAGCAACCTCCAACTCCTGGGCTCAAGCAAGTCTCCTGCCTCCGCCTCCCAAGTAGTTGGGATCACAGGTGCCTGCCACAACGCCCGGCCATTTTTTGGTTGCAGCCGTCATTGTTGTTTGGCGGGCCCGGGCTGGGGATTCGAACCCGCCACCTTAGGTGTACGTGGCTGGCGCCTTAGCC
>CAUYQV010055259.1:0-10199 GCA_963574575.1 Galagoides demidoff
GGCGCCTGTAGTCACAGCTGCTTGGGAGGCGGAGGCAGGAGACTCGCTTGAGCCCGGGAGTTGGAGGTTGCTATGAGCTGTGATGCCATGGCACTCTACCCAGGGGGATAGCTTGAGGCTCCGTCTCAAAAAAAAAAAAAAACCTGAATGCAGTGAGGGGCCTATAGTGCAAGGGACACCACGAGGACACAGATGTGGAGTTGAGCATTATCTGCAGGGGACAGCAGGTGGCGGGTTTAACGTGGATCAAGTGGCCTGGCAGGTGGCACCAGCTTGTCCAGGGTGTGCCCTGCATCTGTCCTGCCTGGGCTTCATTGGCAGGTTCTCCTTGTCCCCAGACATCATAGGAAGCACAGTGAGGGGCACTTTGCCAAGTTAGTGGGGAAAGCATGCCCATCACTCTGCGGACACAGTCACTGCCACCCCCTGACCCAGGGCAGCTTTCAGAGGGACGTCCACCAGTCTAATAGCCAGGGTGGTGTGTGCACACAAGCCATGGCGGCAAAGTGGGCTCCCAGGAGGAGGGCGAGCCCATCTGGGGTTGGGCGGGACCCAGCCTGCAGGCTTGTGAGCCCTCCCCTACCTCAGACAGTCTTCCCAGGGCTCTCTGGCCAGCGTCCACTCCCTCTGGGCACTCAGGGGCACTTGCTCCCTCAGCAGGGCCATCCTCCTGGCCACAGCCAGGCTTTCCCCTCTCCCTCACAGCATCACTGCTGACTCTTATCTTCCCAGGCCTGTGTTCACATCCTCCTGCCTTCCCGTCTGCAGTTGCTGTAGGCAGGGATGTCTGTGGCCTCATTCAACCTGCCCTGCCAGCGGTCCCCTCTCCTGGCTGCCTGCTGCTGGGGCTGATGCCTGCATTTGTCCTCAGCACAGCGAGCCCAGTGGCATCTCATGTCTTGTGTCCCTCTGGAGGGTAGCTCGCCTGTAGTTGAGTGTCCCCCTTGCCTCTGACCACACTAGGCTCCTTGTTGGAGGCCAGAGGTCCAGGGAAGCCATTGGCTTGTAGGCTTGAAACTGGCGGGTGATGTCCTGAGCAGCCCTAGAGAGGAAAGGAACTCCCTACCTGGGACAGAAGGCCTACAAGGAGCCCAGGGTGGCCCTCCTGAGACAGGCTCTGCTCTGGCGTCACAGGCTCTATGTGCTATTTCCAGGAGTGCAAGGTAGTGAGCAAGACATGTCAAGAAGAAAAACAGGTGGCCTAGCGCAGTGGCTCACGCCTGGAATCCTAGCATGGGGGGCTGGGAGCAGTGGCTCACACCTATGACCCCAGCACTCTGGGGGGCCGGGCGCAGTGGCTCAAGCTTGTGGTCCCAGCGCTCTGGGGTGCTGGATGCGGTGGCTCACCCCTGGGAGCCTAGCGTGGGGGGCCGGGAGCAGTGGCTCACACCTGTGATCCCAGCACTCTGGGGGGCTGGGCACGGTGGCTTATGCCTGTGACCCCAGCACTCTGGGGGGCCGGGCGCAGTGGCTCAAGCTTGTGGTCCCAGCACTCTGGGGGGCCGCAGGGGCATATGGCCTGCGCTCAGGACTTTGAGACCAGCCTGAGTAAAGCAAGACCCCATTTCTACCAAAAATAGAAAAACTAGTTGGGTGAAGTGGGGGCACCTATAGTCTCAGCTGCTTGGTAGGCTGAAGTAAAAGATCACTTAAGCCCAGGAGTTTGAGGTTGCTGTGAGCTGTGACGCCAAGGCACTCTGCCCAGAGCGACAGAGCAAGACAGAAATTTAATAAACCTGCTCATAAGTTTCAGTTAAAACGCCACTTTCTTCATGGCCCCATTTCTTGCAGTGCTGTCCACATGCAGTTTTCCAAACATACCAAGGCAGCATTTGTTACCATTTGGTTTTTCTTCTGGCTCATGTGCTCTTGTTTCTTGCCCTATTTTTATTTTATGAGCTTTTTACAGGGTGAGAATAAGATTTATATTTCCCTAACTCTGAGCTCAGAGCCACATACTCATCTGTGGATTCCAGTTGGATCACACTGATTGGTTTGAGGAGCCAGGCAGGGGCACTTTGCCAATGGGCAGCTGCCATTGACCCAGTGCCGATGTGTGGTTCTGTCTCCAACCACCCTGAGTGTTCCTTTAAGATCAGAACCAGAGGGAGCGCCCACCTCCTGGCTCTGTTGGTGCCATTCACTGTCCTGGGTTCTGGCTGCTCCAAAATAAGGGACTACTTGTGTTTTCGGTTTAAGAGTTGATGTCTCGGCTCGGCGCCTATGGCTCAATCGGCTAAGGCGCCAGTCACGTACACCTAAGGTGGCGGGTTTGAATCCCCAGCCTGGGCCACCAAACAACAATGACAGCTGCAACCAAAAAAAAAAAAAAAAAGCTGGGCATTGTGGCGGGTGCCTGTGGTCCCAGCTGCTTGGGAGGCAGAGGCAGGAGACTCTCTTGAGCCCAGGAGTTGGAGGTTGCTGTGAGCTGTGAAGCCATGGCACTCTACCCAGGGGGATGGCTTGAGGCTCCGTCTCAAAAAAAAAAAAAAGAAAAGAAAAGAAAATGAAAACTTTCTGTATTAACAAAGTTGAAATGCAAATGGCAAACTAGGAGAACATATTTGCAAATAAAAAAAAGCAAAGGAATAATATTTATAATTATAATTATACAATGTCCCAAAAAATCACTAAGAAAAATATTCCAAATAAGTTGACTGATGGGCAGTAGAGCTGTACCAATGATTTTAATAAGGAAATACAATTTAAAATTATGTTCATTGAGGGTTGAATTGATCAGAGGATGAGAAGAGAAGTAAATCACAAAAATAGCATTTTTAGTATGGCAGATTGGCAAAAATCAAAAGGATTGGTAGTGTTGGTTAGCTGGTAAGGAAATGGCTGCCCTCACACACTGTTGATAGCTGTGTAAATTGGAATAAACTTTTGGTACAAATTAATAATCTTCATGTTTTGAGTCTTAGACTGCTTCCTTATCTGAGTCACTGAGAATCTTCCTTCACTTCATCTTCCTCTGGTATCTGTTATACAGAATTGTACAGAATATTGTGTGGTCTCTGTGGCCAGAGCCGTCATTCCTTATGTATAACTAGCTTTCTATGGTGGGCTGGTCAGGGATCATATCCTCAATTTTCTTAAAGATGGGGAAACAGACATTTAAGTTCAATGACTGTTCTGAGTCAGTTCTGGTTTGTAGAGAGGAGGACAAGAAATTGCAGTTTCTTTCCCCTCACTCACTCTGTTTGGACTTCTAGGGGCCAACGGGACTAGAACCTGAAAATGAAGTAAAGCTAGGTAAATCCACACAGAAAGGAACGGATACGTATAGTAACACATTTGAAATAAGACCCAAAGCCTATGATTTGACTATTTTTGCTAAAATAGTTAACAAAAATGTCTGTTCCTTAGAGAAATGGTGACTCTGAAAAGAACTATGTTGGTTCAGAAGTTTCAGCTATGAGGAGGTAAAGTGTGTATTTACTTTTACTGTTAATTTAAATGACATTATTAAAAGTAGTTTTGTATGTAAATACTGATAAAAATATTGAAAGCTACATTTTTTTTTCTTTTTTTTAAAGACAGAGTATCAACTTTGTCACCCTTGGTAGAGTGCCATGGCATCATACAGCAACCTTAAACTTTTGGGCTCAAGTGATCCTTTTGCCTCAGTTTCTCATTTTTAGTAGAGATGGGACCTCACTCTTGCTCAGGCTGGTCTCAAATTCCTGAGCTCACACAATCTACCTGCCTGGGCCTCCCAGAGTGCTAGGATTACTGGCGTGACCATCCTCCCCAAGCTATATTTTTGTAGAAAATTGAAACATAAGGACATAGACCTTAATTTTTTAAACTCAACTTTGTCTCAAACTCATGAGCTCAAGCAGTACTCAACCTGATTTGTAATTAGCTGATTTGAAACTTAATATTCACTTAGTCACAACTAGAAAGGAACTCTTTCAGAAGAGGACACTTGCTTTGATGGCAACTTTTTTCAGTACTCAGCAGACTACCTTTCTTTTAAACAACAAAAGACATTTTAGAAATACTGGGGCCCAATCCTGAACTGAGGCAAAAAGCAAATACTACACAGAGAAAACTTTTTTCCACAGAAGTCAGAAATCAGGTTAGTTCATGTGTGCCTATTTATGGTGTATATGTGATTATTAGAACTCAGAAGAATAAAGTCACAGAGCTCTGATGATAGTATGTCACATTCTTAAGCCCATGAAATTACTTGACTGTGTTCAGTTTGGTGGAAACACTTCCAACCTTTAAGTCATTCTAGAACTGTGTAAGTGGATGTTTGTACATGCCCTACCTTGTGTTAGAAAGCATTTAAGGCAGCTTAAATGAGTACAAGAAATATTCCATTGTACTTACCATAACTTTTGTCTTCAAAATCCATAGTGACTATAGAGTACACTAAAGTTGCCACAGTAAAACTTGAGAATAGTAGTATGATTCTCTCAATAATAATTTGAGGTTTAACGTGAGATCCTTATTTGAAAAATCAACACGTAGCTTTTGACAAGAACTGTTGCTTTTTTTAAAAAAAAAGTCCTTATAAGATAATTTTTCTCCAGAAAATCAGCTACTAAAGCAAGTCCTCTCTCTTCTTTTTTTTTTTTTTTTTTTTTTTTGAGACGGAGCCTCAAGCTGTCACCCTGGGCACAGTGCTATGACATCATAGCTCACAGCAACCTCCAACACCTGGACTCAAGTGAGTCTCCTGCCTCTGCCTCCCAAGTAGCTGGGACCACAGATGCCCACTGTAATGCCCAGCTATTTTTTGGTTGCAACTGTCATTGTTGTTTTGGCAGGCCTGGGCTGGATTCGAACCCGCCACCTTAGGTGTATGTGGCTAGTGCCTTAGCCACTTGAGCCACAGGCACTGAGCCAGTCCTCTCTCTTCTATAAGCATGTGTATTCTACTTTGTTCCTCTAGTGAAGAATGAACTTTATTATTATGACACATTTCATAAACATTCATACTTTTATATTTTCCATGTTCTATATAAACTTTTTTTTGAGAGAGAGAGCCTCAAGCTGTCGCCCTGGGTAGAGTGCTATGGCATCACAGCTCACAACAACCTCCAACTCCTGGGCTTAAGTGAGTATCTTGCCTCTGCCTCCCAAGTAGCTGGGACTACAGGCGCCTGCCACAACACCCGGCTATTTTTTGGTTGCAGTTGTGGTTTGGCAGGCTGGGCTGGATTCAAACCCACCAGCTCAGGTGTATGTGGTTGGCGCCTTAGCCGCTTGAGCCACAGGCGCCGAGCCTATATAAACTTTTAAGAATTAATAGAAACTCTTTTTAGAGAAGCAAATATTTCTAAACATTGTTTATTGAGCTCATTTCAGTAAGTACTGATTCTATAATTCATTCAAAATAAGTTACTTAAAATAGCTTTTTTTTTGAGACAGTCTCACTTTGTCGCCTCCGGTAGAGTGTTGTGGTGTCATAGCTCACAGCAGCCTCACACGCCTGGGCTTAAGTGAGTCTCTTGCCTCAGCCTCCCAGGTAGCTGGGACTACAGGCACCTGCCACAACACCTGGCTATTTTTAGAGACGAGGGCTTGCTCTAGCTGGGGCTGATCTCAAACCTGTGAGCTCAGGCAGTCCACCCACTTTGGCCTCCCAAGTGCTAGGATTACAGGTGGGAGCCACCGTGCCTGGCAAAATAAGCTATTTTTTAATTAAACATTTAAACTCGTCAGAATACTTTTTCTCTCTCTTTTTTTTTTTTTTTGTAGAGACAGAGTCTTACTTTATTGCCCTTGGCAGAGTGCCGTGGCATAACAGCTCACAGCAACCTCCAACTCCTAGGCAATTCTTTTGCTTCAGCCTCCCAAGTAGCTGGGACTACAGGCTCCCGCCACAATGCCCAGCTATTTTTTTTTTTAATATGGTTTTCATTGTTGTTTAGCCGACATAGCCGGGCTTGAACCCTCCAGCCCTGGTATATGTGGCTGGCACCATAACCACTGAGCTACAGGTGCCAAGCCCAGTTTCAAAATTTAGACATATACCTGTATGTTGAATATCCTTCAGGGTCACAGAGCACTCTGAATGGTACTGCTTGATGGAAAACCAGGTTCTTTGGAAGGCATGGTCTTCACTCCTGGAAGAAAGTAGTACATGCTGAAGAGTCTACTCTTTTTTTTTTTGAGACGGAGCCTCAAGCTATCCCCCTGGGTAGAATGCCATGGCATCACAGCTCATAGCAACCTCCAACTCCTGGGCTCAAGCGAGTCTCCTGCCTCAGCCTCCCCAAGTAGCTGGGACTACAGACGCCCGCCACAACGCCCGGCCATTTTTTGGTTGCAGCCATCATTGTTGTTTTGGTGGCCCGGGCTGGGGATTCAAACCTGCCACCTTAGGTGTACGTGGCTGACGCCTTAGCCGATTGAGCCACAGGCGCCAAGCCGAAGAGTCTACTCTTAAAGGTGTTTTTGCTGTCATTTGAGCATCAGCTGAAGGTCATGTGTTCTGTGAAGGAATAAACTCCTGTTTCTTATGAGTATGGGTTGGAGTAAGGAGATTGAAACAAGAATTGAATGAATCATGAAGCTTGATCTTTTTTTTTCTTTTTGCAGTTTTTAGCCAGGGCTGGGTTTGAACCCGCCACCTCTGGCATATGGGGTGGTACCCTACTCCTTTGAGCCACAGGGGCTGCCCTTTTTTTTTTTTTTTAAATTAACTATTTGGTTTCAAATTTTCCTGTTCCTCTTCGTTATCGCTAAAACCAATTAGTGAGTCATGGAATCTATATAGTCATTTGTGTATTTTTTTAAATGTAATTGAATAAAATAGAAAATATCAGTTTAGCTTTGTGTATGTACATGTGTGCACAGGTGTATATGTTTGTAACATATTGCTTGAATAGATATATTATAGATCATGACAAAGTTTGAAAAACACTGCTGCTTCTATTGGCTTTGTTTCATTTTAAGATTAAGAAGTTGGCAGTATTACTTTTCTCTGTTATTCAGCCTTGTGTTCGAAAGTTTTATGAGTAGTACTTTTTATGTGATAATGGGTGGATTGTTTTATTCATTGATTTCTTTAAATTTAGTTCTTATGTTTATCAAAATTATATACATATGTGTATAACTGGAGGAGTCAAATAGTTACTAGAAAGGCTTCCAAGAGAAAAATAGCAGATTCCTACCCCTTTCCTCTTTCCCAGAGGGAACACGTTTAATCTGTTTAGACTGATGAGTTTGGTATCTTTTTTCACATCTTTAATGAACATGCTTATGTGATATATCCAGGATTTCACTGTATGGCTTTTGAGACGAAGTATATCAAGACAGATGTTTTCGCTTCAGTAAATGCTTTAAATTTTCTTTATTTGTACTCATTGTAAATTTGGTTACACAAAATCACTGTTTAGCAGCATTATGCACATTTATCTAACATGCTTATTAAGAGCTTTATTTCTTTTCTTTTTTTTTTTTTTTTTGAGACGGAGCCTCAAGCTATCCCCCTGGGGGTAGAGTGCCATGGCATCACAGCTCACAGTAACCTCCAACTCCTGGGCTCAAGCGAGTCTCCCGCCTCAGCCTCCCAAGTAGCTGGGACAACAGGCGCCCGCCACAACACCCGGCCATTTTTTGGTTGCAGCCATCGTTGTCGTTTGGCGGGCCTGGGCTGGGGATTTGAACCCGCCACCTTAGGTGTATGTGGCTGGCGCCTTAGCTGATTGAGCCACAGGCGCCGAGCCAAGAGCTTTATTTCTTAAAGAATGACTTTTCTTAATAGGCACACATATTGCCTATCTACTTGGTGATTATTCAGGGACTGTTCTTTAATTCTAAGTTTTTCTATATATTTTTATTTTATTTTATTTTATTTTATTTTTTTTGTGGAGAATAAGCACGTTTATTGAAATTGTGTTTTAAATAAAGGTGACCATCTGCTCGCTCAGGCAAAATGGCCGTTTTTCTATATTTTTAATTAGTTTAAAAGTTGTGTCATTAGGGACTTTTCTTGTACAAATAAGTAGCGTGTTCTTATCCCGACCTATAGACTACTAACATGTAGGCTGTATGGCATAACGTGTTGCTTCTGGGTTGCAAATCTGTACAGCACATTATTATATTGAATACTGTAGGTAATTGTAGCACAAATCACTAGCATAACAGGCATTTTTCAACTCCATTATAATCTTTTTTTTTGAGACAGAGCCTCAAGCTGTCGCCCTGGGTAGAGTGCTGTGGCATCACAGCTCACAGCAACCTCTAACTCCTGGGCTCAAGCGAGTCTCCTGCCTCCACCTCCCAAGTAACTGGGATTACAGGCGCCCGCCACAACACCTGGCTATTTTTTGGTTGCAGCGTCATTGTTGTTTGGCAGGCCCAGGCTGAATTTGAACCTGCCAGCTGAGATGTATGTGGCTGCCACCGGGCCAACTCCATTATACTCTTATGGGACCATGTTGTACATGTGGTCTGTTGTTGACTGACTCTTCATTGTGTAGCACATGACTATATAAGATATTTAAGCTTCATTCATGGCAAACCTAGACATAAGGAACAAAAATTCTCTAATGCAGACGTTTTAAGGTGTGTTACTTCCTTACTTTTACCCATCAAAATCTTGGGTAGTTGGTGAATCTGAGGGCATCAAGGATTTGTTCTGAATTATTGCACTCATACTTTAAAATTATAACTATATTCTTTAACTTAATTAAGATAAAGTAGGTGGCACCTGTAGCTCAGTGGGTAGGGCACTGGCCACATACACTGAGGCTGGCAGGTTCGAACACAGCCCAGGCCAGCTAAAACAACAAAGGCAACTGCAACAAAAAAACAGCTGGGCATTGTCGCAGGCGCCTGTAGTCCCAGCTACTTGGAAGGCTGAGGCAAGATAATCGCTTAAGCCCAAGAGTTTGAGATTGTGTGAGCTGTGATACCGTGGTACTCTACCAAGGGTGACAGCTGGAGACTCTGTCTCAAAAAAAAAAAAAAGAAAAGAGAAAGTAAAAAACTAAATCATAAAGACTTGTAAGGGGAGGGAGATAATATGAGCTTGTTATGAATAACTTCACCAATGTGTTGGGTCCTGCCAAGAAATTGTCACTTCTTATTTGGGGTACTTGTTACTAACTTTGTTACTAACTGTATTTCCTCAGAGTGTAGTCTTACTGATTTCTTATGTTCTATAAAATCTTAGCTGTCTGACGTGTTAATTAAGAAGAGTGATTATGGAGCGGCACTTGTGGCTCAAAGGAGTTGGGCAGCCCCTTTCCTACTCAAAAGCATTTATATCTGTGTTCCCTTTGGCACTATACTTTTTCTGCTGTGACCAGCATTTGGAGTGTGGTAGAGTTTTTTTAAACCTCCTTTACTCTGGAAAGTCACCTCTTCCACAATTAAGCCAGGGCTGAAAACATCTCTGTTGCATAGCACCATAACACTTCCTGCAAAATATTATACCATTAAATGTTCCCACCCTCCACCCAGCATGGGCATATATAGTGTCACAGCTATTCTTTGCAGAGTTACACATAGGAAAGATAATATTTCCAGAGGACTTTATCATGAATGTGACCCTCTATGTTTATGGAGAAGTAACCTGCATTTCTCCCCTGAAAGAAAAAAAAAAGGTAATGGAAAAGAACAATGTAGGATTTGTGTTCCATCTAACCAGGTAATCAGAGAGATAATTTAACAGCTAGGTGAGGGTCATTCCCCTTGTGGTCAATCCAAACTTCTTGTCATAGAAATATTATTTAGATGTGGACTTAAGCATCTTTAAATTTTGCAGACTTATGGCAGAGGATATGTATTACTCTATTTCTCTTTGATTAAAGAAAAGTACCATTTTAATTTGATCAGAAAAGGATTTGCAAGCTGATAGAAGGTAACATAGGCAATATTTGAGATAGAGATTGACCAGATCAAATCACACCAAAATATGTTGATAAATAACATACATAAGATTTAACTGTAGGCTCAGTATTAGCGTTTATTAGTTTCTTTCCCTACACATTTTTTTTTTTTTGAGACTCAGTCTCACTTTGTTACCCTCAGTAGAGTGCCATGATGTCATAGCTCATAGCAACCTTGAATTCTTGGGCTTAAACAGTTCTCTTGCCTCAGCCTCCTAAGTAGCTAAGACTACAGGTGCCAGCCACGATGCCCAGCTGTTTTTTAGAGACAGGTCTTGGCTCTTGCTTAGGCTTATCTCAAACTCCTGAGCTCAAGCAATCCACCCACCTTGGCCTCCTGGA
>CAUYQV010055261.1:0-14225 GCA_963574575.1 Galagoides demidoff
TTGGGTTATAGCTTTCATATGAAAGCTATAAATTGGTTTCATAGTAGATCTGAGTACATTGGATACTTTTTCTTCCATTCTTGAGATACTCTGCTTAGAAGAATATGTTCCAGCTCCATCTATGTAAACATGAAAGAGGCAAAGTCTCCATCTTTTTTTAAGGCTGCATAATATTCCATGGCGTACATATACCACAATTTATTGATCCATTCATGAGTCAATGGGCACTTGGGCTTCTTCCATGACTTAGTCAGAAACTTAATATGATTTTAACAACTGAGAAGATGCTGGGATCTCTAAAACTGAATTTTTTTCTTTTTTTGAGACACAGTCTCACTCAGTTGTCCTGGGGGTAGAGAGGACAACTGTGTCCTGGTGTCACAGCTCACAGCAAACTTAAACTCTGGCCTCAAGCAATCTTCTTGTTTCAGCCTTCTAAGTAGCTGGGACCATATGTGCTTGCCACAATGCCCTGATAGTTTTTTCTATTTTTGGTTAGAGATGAGATCTTGCTTTTCCTCAGGCTGGTCTTGAACTCTTGAGTTCAGGCAATCCACCTTCCACAAGCGCTAGGATTGCAGGCGTGAGCCATTGTGCCCAGCCTCCTAAACTGAATTTGTGGATCTTCTTTTTACTATGTTGGTGTTAATATGATCTCGCTTCATTGACACCTGTTTCCATGATTCTTGGTGTAACAGAAACTACATTTCTCACCCTCTTAGAGAGGGAACTTATTTTGTTACTTTAGGTCTGGTGGTCTTCCTGTCAGTTATCTGCGACTACACATGGCATCTGCTAGTAGAAGTGTTAGAGACCCACTTCTGTGGATCGAGTGCATTTCCCTGAGAAAGGGAAGTAATACTGTGTCAGGAAGTCAGCTTAGGAGCATCTCCTGTACTCTCTACTAGGCTGTTTATGCTCTGGGTAAAGGACCTGGAATACATCAGCACTGAATTCCTTTTCTCTAACGTAGTATTTACTAGCTCTTATAATGCAATGGTTCTCAATCTTCCTAAGGCTGCAACCTTTTAATACGGTTCTTTATGTTGTGGTGACCCCCAACCATTCGTTGCTACTTCATAACTGTAATTTTGCTGCTGTTATGAATCATATGAATCATCCCCTGTGAAAGGGCCATTCAACCCCCAGAGGGGTCATGACCCACAGGTTGAGAACCGCTGTTATAATGAATATTTTCCTATATGACATGCCTTGCTATCCTGTATAATAATTTATGTAATTAAGGTAAGAGGGGTTTCCTAGAATCTGAGCAAACTCTGTCAAGTGTCTTCTTTTCTCCTAATGTTCTTCCAGTCTTAGCTTTTCTCTTCTTGCTACTGTATAGTCTAGTATATAACTTTGTTTCTTTTGCCTAATTAATTAAACAGATGTTTATTGAATATACACTGAATATTGGGCTAGGAAGTAGGCTCATTTCAGGGCTACTAATGCTATTCAGGACAAAGTTCCTTTTTCCTCTGTTGGTTTAATCTCTCCTTTTCTGATTTTTATGTAAGGTATCAAATGCTGATTAAATGCAAACAGTGCTTTCACTTTGCCCAGATTGCGTGCATATCATCTTACTTATTCCTCTGAGACAAGCAGATCAAATGTTGTTATTCTGAAGTGCTGGAAAATTGAGTGCTTTCTTTGGGTTTTCATTGCTACCAAATGGCAGATCCAGGACTCAAGTGAGTGTCTGGTGTGGACCTAGTAGTAACTTCACATTGAAGATTCTGGTTTTATGATTCTCTCTCTTTACTATTGAAAGATCCACCTGCATCAAGTACTTTCAAGATACAGAAGTGTAAAATGAAAGATGACAAATGTTTGATAAGTGAATTCTATACCTACGTGTCTAAAACACTGTCCTGAAACAATTTTGAAAATATGTATCATAGAGTCAGTAATTTGGTTTGTACAGAAATATTATCTTGGCCTAGCAAAAATCTATTAGGTTTACCTTTGCTAAAAAATTAGGAAAAAAAAATTTTAAATCTCACTCCTTTTTTTTCTTTTCTCCCCTAAGACCGAGTCTCACTCTGTCACCCTGGGTAGAGTGACATGGTGTCATAACTCACAGCAACGTCAAACTCTTGGGCTCAAGTGATCTTCTTGCCTCACCCTCCCAAGTAGCTTGGATTATAGGCACCTGCCATGATGCCTGGCTAGTTTTTCTATTTTTAGTAGAGATGAGGTGTTATTTTTGCTCAGGCTGGTCTCTTACTCATGAGTTCAAGAAGTCCCCCCACCTCAGCTTCCCAGAGTGAAGGATAGCAGGCATAAGCCACCCTGCCAGGCCAAATCTCAGTCTTTCTAAATTTCTGATGACTAGATATTCTCCTGTGTTGTTTAGATATGAAGTGATAAATACAAAACCACCATCCTATACCACCAGAAAAGATTTTTATAATGAAAATTTGCTAGTGATGAACAATCATTACTTGTACCAATTACCAAATTCTTAAATCTTTGGATTCCACGAAATAAATAGAATTTAAGCATTATTACTGAATCAAATCTTATTTAGTTGGAAGGCTATACTTACAAAATTAATTCTTCCATCAGAATATTTAGGTCGGCCTTTCTGCCTGTGGATGCTGCCGAGGAAGCATCGGAAAAGCCTCTCTTCCCACCACTATCATGTCTAAGTCAGAGTCTCCTGAAGAGCCCAAATGGCTACGGAAGCTATTCATTTGAGGGTTGAGCTTTGAAATGACTGATGAGAGTCTGAGGAGCCATTTTGAGCAATGGGGAACGCTCACAGACTGCGTGGCAATGAGAGATCCAAACACCAAGCACTCCAGGGGCTTTGGGTTTGTCACATACGCGACTGTGGAGGAGGTGGATGCAGCAAAGAGTACAAGGCCACACAAGGTGGATGGAAGAGTTGTGGAACCAAAAAGAGCTGTTTCCAGAGAAGATTCTCAAAGACCTGATGCCTACTTAACTGTGACAAAGATCTTTGTTGGTGGCATTAAAGAAGATACTGAAGAATATCACTTCAGAGACTGTTTTGAACAGTATGGGAAAATTGAAGTGATTGAAATCATGACTGACGGAGGCAGTGGCAAGAAGAGGGGCTTTGCTTTTGTTACGTTTGATGACTATGATTCTGTGGATAAGACTGTCATTCAGAAATACCATACTGTGAATGGCCACAACTGTGAAGTAAGGAAAGCCCCATCAAAGCAAGAGATGGCTAGTGCTTCATCCAGCCAAAGAGGTCGAAGTGGGTTCTGGAAACTTTGGTGGGGGTCGTGGAAGTGGTTTTGGTGGAAATGACAACTTTGGCCATGGAAGAAGCTTCAGTGGTCATGGTGGCTTTGGTGACAGCCATGGTGGTGGTGGATATGGTGACAGTGGTGATGGCTACAGTGGATTTGGTAATGATGGAAGCAATTTTGGAGGTGGTGGAAGTTACAATGATTTTGGCAATTACAACAATCAGTCATCAAATTTTGGACCCGTGAAGGGCGGAAATTTTGGAGGTAGAAGCTCTGGCCCTTATGGTGGTGGCAGCCAATACTTTGCCAAACCACGAAACCAAGGTGGCTATGGTGGTTCCAGTAGCAGCAGTAGATATGAGAGTGGCAGAAGGTTTTAATTATTCCCAGGAAACAAAGCTTAGCAGGAGAAGAGAGCCAGAGAAGTGACAGGGAAGCTACAGGTTACAACAGATTTGTGAACTCAGCCAAGCACGGTGGTGGCAGGGCCTAGCTGCTACAAAGAAGACATGTTTTAGACAATACTCATGTGTATGGGCAAAAAACTCGAGGACTATATTTGTGACTAATTGTATAACAGGTTATTTTAGTCTCTGTTCTGTGGAAAGTGTAAAGCATTCCCACAAAAGGTTTTAATGTAGTTTTTTTTTTTTTGCACCCATGCTGTTGATTGCTAAATGTAATAGTCTGATGATGACGCTGAATTAATGTGTCTTTTTTTAAAAAAAAAAAGAATATTTAGGTAGGTGCCATGATAAAGGGTGATAAAATAATTTTTTGAACAAAAAATCTGAGTCATGTCTATATACATGCAATCAATTATCTTTTGTACCCAAAATACATAGTATTGATTACATATCTCTTTAAGTAATTTGATAATTAGATTTGGTGAATTGTGCATGGAAAGGCTTATTGACATTTTCTACAATTTTTCAACAAAATTCCACATAAGATTTTAGACATCTCAGTCACTCTTACAATTTGAAAAATAGTTGTGGAAAACTCTTCTCTGGGGTAATTCTTAAAAAGTTGTTGCTGACTCTTCAGTAAGAAAATATCAAAGACTTTCTGAAATTAATTTCCAGCATTGCTTCAATGCCTCCTCCTCCTTTGCTGCTCTTCCCACATGTTGCTTCCTGCCCTCTCACTTTCCAGTCTTCATGTTCTACTCCACATTTTTGGAATTAAAAACTTTGAGGCATTCAAAGTTCATCCATTCATTTATTTAAATGCATACTTTAAATAACCCATTATGTAACAGACCCTGACCATGGTGAGGGTGAGGCAGTAGTCAAGGGTAGAGAAGATGATGGGATTTTATTAAGTTTTTGGCAGTAAGACTATAGAGAAAGTAGATAAAGTTGAGCTATATGGAGGACATAATGACCCTTTCTTTATGACTGATGGATGCTGGAAGTATCTCTTTCTCAAGACTTGGCCACTGATTTGAGCATATTAGTTGCTCAATAAATTTTTGTTCCTCAAGTCCCAATTTATTTTTAATAAAAGCATTTAAAAATTGTGTTAGTGTTCATATTCCAAGATGCCTTAGGAAGATAAATATATGTCTGAGAAGCATTCAGTTTTCCTGATATCTGTTTTTGCATTATTATGAGATTTATACAAAATCAGTTCCACATAAACCTTTACAACACACTTACAAAAAGTGGAACAGACTTGTCAACAACCCAAATAGGTTGTCAAAATAAATCTGTACAATGTCAGATAAAAGTTACAAACATTGAATAAAACATTTCAATGTGTATTTCAAGGTTTCATTTTTAAACAACCCGAAACTGGTGTCTCTCCGAAGCATTCTTCTGCCAGTGAGTGTTATTACTGAGGAAGGATAATTTCACTGTCGGAGCATTACTGCCACCTAATTTAGGAGAGTCCACATCACCACAGATGTTCCTCAGACGGGCAGATGGGGACTTCATGGACGATTTGCCCTTCTTACCAGGCGCAAGTGTCAATCTGGAGGAGATTTGGAATTCTGCCATTTAGTGCCAGGTCAAAATACTCACTTAATCTGAATCTATATTCCAGTAGTTATCTCAGTGTGGAAACTTTTATCTCACGCTTACTGTGTAAATAAAAAACTCCACATGAGACAAGATGGTATCTCACAATACCTTGGATTTAAGTGTGTCTACTTCTCTCATTTTCTTTCCATAAAAGAACTGCATCCCTTGGCTGGTTTTTTAATGACATATTTCCCTAGAGCAATGGTTCTCAACCTTCCTAATGCTGCGATATATTTTCACTGTTACAAAGGGTGGCAACACACAGATTGAGAACCGCTGCCCTAGAGAATAATATAATCAATACTTTGACATGTACCATGCAGCTTAAAAATAAAACTCGAAAAAGTTGAAGAATGCTGTGTGATCCTTTTAGATCACATGTCTCTCTATAGCCATCAAGAGGTATTCTCTGTTTAAAATCTTGAAGTCCTACTCTCATGCATTTCTTTATAAAACTTTAGATAAATAGTGTACTGGTTACTCAACAATTGCCTCTCAACATGCATTCTTCCAGACTCTGTTGTATGATGCTGGGGCTGAGACTCTACAAACCGCATTTCTGCTTTGCCAGCTGTTTCCTGATTAGTGTTTGCCAGTGGAGACACTAGAGAGAGACTAGAATTTGGAGAAAGCAGAGGGGACTTGGTTCCTGTTCGCTCCCCGTTTTTAGTTTGTTCCTGCCCCTTGTTTGTGACTCTTAGCTTGGTAACTCTTTTAAACCCTTGCAGCAACAGTTCCTTCCATTGGCAGTGGCTGAGTCTGGTTTGCAGTTTTTACACTTTTAAAACCAGCCTCATTCTTGCCTCCTCAAAGAGTAGGCACCAGCTTTCAACGCCCCTCCCCTTAGGATCTGCAGCCAACTCCACGGGATCCTTCCTGGTTTGCAGACAATGGCCGCAGTCAATTAGTCCCCCTGTTCTGAGGTCTGATTTTTAGCTTTGTTCCTACAGCCCTATTAGATGAAGCTGCTTCCTGCATTGACTGTCCTGTGATTCCAGGTGTTCCCCGTTTGCTTTTAATGACTTAGTTTTAACCAGATATAAAGTTGTTGCTATTAATGATTCATTTTGTTAGACTCTCTATGTCTTCTGATTCTAATTCAAGTGGGATCATTAATGCAGGTAATATCCTTGAATATACAGTTTTTAGCCAGAGTTTGGTTTGTGAGGTTAATCTATGATACTTTTAAAATAATTTTTACTGCTATAGTGTATTGAAATATATAAGCACAATATATTTTCTCTTCTTGGGAAGGGTTATTGAAAAAATGGTGCTCTAAATTATTTTCATACTTACTTACTAGTGCAAATGTTGACTGAACATTTTATATGTGTGTTGGAGATTCTCAAAGCAGTTACCAGATTTGCTGATCTGTAAAATATGTGTTTCTCTAACTTTACAAAATTTTGTTAAATAGCTTTCCAAAGTTGCATCATTTTACACTCAGGAAGAGGTATATAAAAGTTCCCATTTTTTCACTAGGTATTGTCAGGTTTCTAAATTTCTTCCTTCTTAATGTAAAATGGTATTTTATTATGATTTTAATGTATGTTTCCCCAAGGAAATATTTTTCTCTGTGTTTGTTGGTCATTTGGATTTCTTCTTTTCTTGAATTTTTTCAATATATTTTGTCCATTCTTTTCTTGGGTTATTAGTTTTTTATTAACTTATTAATATTTTCTTTTTTTTTTAAATTTCAGATTAGTGTGAAGATACAAACAACTAAGCTACAATGTTTGCATTTGTTAGGTAGAGTCCCTCATGTTGTGTCCCGCGCCCAAGAGACTTAGTAACATCTTTATGTGTATGTTATAGACTATAATTATCTGCTTTTAAAAATTATTTTCAAGGATTTTTTTCCTTAATCTCTGCTGTCTCTTTCCATTTATATTTCCATCATGGTATCTTTAGATAAACAAACATTTAAATTTTGAATGTACTCAAATTTTTTTTTTTTTTTTTTTGAGACAGAGCCTCAAGCTATTCCCCTGGGTAGAGTGCTGTGGCATCACAGTTCACAGCAATCTCCAACTCCTGGGCTTAAGCCAGTCTCCTGCCTCAGCCTCCCAAGTAGCTGGGACCACAGGTGCCCACCACAATACCCGGCTATTTTTTGGTTGCAGCCATCATTGTTATTTGGCCAGCTGGGCTGGATTCAAACCTACCATCTTAGGTGTATGTGGCTGTCACCTTAGCCACTTGAGCCACAGGCACTGAGCCATACTCAAATTTTGAATTTTTTTTTTTTTTTTTTGAGACAGAGCCTCAAGCTGTCCCCCTGGGTAGAGTGTTGTGGCATCACAGCTCACAGCAACCTCCAACTCCTGGGCTCAAGTGAGTCTCCTGCCTCCGCCTCCCAAGTAGCTGGGACCACAGGCACCCACCACAATGCCTGGCTATATTTTTGGTTGCAACCATCATTGTTGTTTGGCGGGCCTGGGTTGTATTTGAACCCGCCACCTTAGGTGTATGTGGCTGGCGCCTTAGCCACTTGAGCCACAGGCACTGAGCCCAAATTTTTGAATCTTATCTCTTTAATGGAATATGATACATACTCAGGAATAGGGCACTGCAGTAAGAATATGTGTGGCAAGGTAAACCACCTATGTATTCAGGGAAGTAAAGGAAAACAAAGGTTTTTAAGGAAAAAATGAGGAGGATTGCATAATTATTTTGCATTGCTTCTCTTTGGCTACTGAGATTAATAACAAGCATGCGCCAGTTCAGGACTGCAGAGGCATTTGCTGGACAGATGTCCTTGCAGGAGTATTTTTTATGTAAGGTGGCCATAGCCTTTGTCAAGGTGGTAGTTTTCACTGAGTCCTTTGTGATAGTCTTTTCTATCAGGCAATTATATCTAAGAACCCTTTCTTTATGACTCTGTTTTTCAGAATTTTTTTTTTTTTTTAATATAGTGTCTTTTGATTCTGGCAACTTTGACTCTTCCTCCTTTTGATCAAATCTTTCTCTGAAAGCATTAGGATATGAAGTTTTATTCTAATGTCATGGAAAAAGTTGTTTACAACATTAAGGGATCAACTTCTTATCTTGGTTTGTAGTTTGAATGTCTCTTGGTTTTGACATTGGGCAGGTAGGTGAGCTTTTTGTATGGCCCTTATATCAGGCATGAGATTTGTTCCTTAACATTTATCTAGTTTCAGCTACAGAGCTTTAGCAATAGAGAAGTTCCTGTTTTTAGTAATCTGAGGGAAGAATGTTAGATTGGAGGAATCTGAAGGAATTTAAGATCTGATCTGGTCTATAAGTAGATAAAAATAACTTGAGAACAACACACAGAGCTACAACCTAATAACAGGTGTGTATTATAGTTTTACTTTAGAAACATAACTTTTTCTCTTTATACCATGAAATACTATTCAGCATTAAAAAAGATGGAGACTTTATAAGTTTTATATTAACTTGGATAGAGGTGGAACACATTCTTCTTAGTGGACCATCACAAGAATAGAGAAGCAAGAATCCAATGTACTCAATTCTAATATGAAGGCAGTAGAGGATCTAATACAAGATGGAGGGTAGGGGGATGAGGGAGTGGGCAAAGGGGAAGAGGGAGATGGATGAAGGTCATGCTGAATGTCATACCTCTAGGGGGCAGACACAATCATAAAAGGGACTTTACCTAACAAATGCATTCAGTGTAACTTAATTCTTTGTACCTTCAATGAATCCCAAACAATTAAAAAAAGAAACAAAACTAAAAGTAAAAACAAGCAACAACAACAACAACAACAAACCTCTTCAGGCTAGGAAATCAAATCTAGGCAATATTTTGGTTTAACCTAGTCTCAAGGTTACTGGGCCTGCCAGGAAGTGACATGCTGTAAGGCTAGGAAACCTTGGAACCAGCCATTCTATGCACATTCTCAAACTTAAAACATTTTAGTAAAAGCCTTGATAATATAACCAATTTTTGCAATTATGTCCTGATATAAAGAAACAGTAAATTTTTGTTGAACTTATGTGAATGCCATATTTCCATAAAAATAAAAATATTTATGACTTATTTTAGAATTTTGGAGGGATTAGGTATGGAGAAAAAGCAAATATTTCCCACATTACTCTATAAAAGTATATACATTACTAAATTATTGTAAACTGTAGATATAAAAAAGATAAATTTTTCTTAAATCTGGAAAATAAGACATTTAAGTAAAAAAAACCAATACTGTTTCAAATAAAAGTCATAAAAACATTTTCTTCATCAGTTACCTAATCTCACATGATTAATTTTATTCTGTTTAATTTTGATAAGATGTTTAGTGAATTCATCAGTTTTTTAGAGTTTTGAAAAGCTTTTTGCCCAGTGATCTACAAGTTATTAGAAATCTGTATTTAAGAGTAATTGTTAGAGTCTTTTCCATGAATCTGATTATTGATGCCTTAGAGAAAAAAATCAAAACTGTGAGTGACAGAGTTAGAATAACCATGGTTAAAAATATGACATTTTATTTATAATTGATAAGGAAATTTGGTTTTTTTGTAGCATACAACATCATAACCAGAATTATGACTGATGACATTAGTTTTCTAAGAGTTTTATAAAATTTTGGAGCATTTATATAAATAGCATACCTATAAATGAAAATGAAAGAAGATCTAACATCACACATCATTTGGCAATGTTTCCCTTGTAATCTGCCAAATAAGTTTAATTATTTAATATCTCTACAAGATGAGAGAAACATTCTTTGAAGATCTACATGGGTCCAGTTGGATAATCTCATAGTTAATTCTAGGTTAAGAGGACTTAGTGTAGAGTCTTGATATTGAAAAATACCATCAAAGATACCCAAAATGTTTAAAGCACTTCAAAACGGGATCACGGGTCATTGTGAAATTATAGTCATTCATTTAACCAAAATAATACTCAAAGGATTTTAAAAGCAATAAAGCAAGTTACAGATCAGGTTTGGGGGAGAGAGATTTAAGAGAAGAAGAGAATGGGTTTAAGTGGTTGGTATTCTGCTCTAGTTTCTGTACCTTGTGGGTAGTGGGTGTGGCAGCTAAATTTTCCTTTTTTCTTCTGTAGATCATTTCTGGGGTATTCAGAAACTTTCCTTTCTGAAAACTTCAATTCCTATTTCTACATCACCTTTGTTGGCATTTATGACTCCAACTTTTAATTCCTGCCTTTTGGAGTCCATTTCTCTTTTTGGTTAGAGTCCCAATCATGGTAGTTCCATGTGGGTGGCGTATTTGTTCAAACCCTCCCCCACAAAACAAACAAACAAAAAATGCCAGCAGAAGTTCCACTCCCTCCTAATTCAGACCAGCCTATCTCTGCTCTGCTGTCTTAAGTCTACAACTTCTCACTTCTATATTTTCCAGATATGTTTAAGAAGCTATCTGTGTGTGGTCCAAGCTCTAAACTGCATATATATGAAACATTTCCTGAGATTTCTATTTCTCTTGGCTTGAAACACTCTCTCTCTGCTTTCCCTGGCAGTTGTCATGAGGAAGTTGGAGTGCACTACACTCCAATAACACTCTGTTAAGGAATCTTCTCTACTAGCTCTTTAACAAGCTGTTCACTCTTTAGCTACTTTTTTGTATGTCCTTATATTACATGATGAGCTGAGGTTCTCCAAATTGGTTATGTACCATTTGTTCTGAAAATTTTAGTTTTCTACCATTTCTTCTGCTGATTTAGCAGAAGGTAGACTAAACTCTTGCTTTAGAATGTGCAATTATATGGGGTTATCTGTTTTCCTGTCCTTTGTGACTTCAGAAAAACAGAAAAGTGTCTCATTTTAATATGCACTTGTAAGATGATCCATATTTTTAAAAAATGTGTCAGTATAGTGAGCTGAATAAATAAATGTTCGAGTGTTAACTATTATTGCATTGTATTTACATTTATAAGTAATTATTCATAAAATATTATTATCCACACTTACCTGAATGGAGTCAGTCTAATTGTCATTCCTTTGCATGTAATCTTTATCTTCTCTGTGGGTGCTTTAATATCTTCTTTTGTCTTTGGTGGTCTATTTTTCATTATGATTCATTCAAGTGTGGTTTTATTTATTCTATTTAGGAGGTATATTTTTTCCTAAAGTGGATTTATGCTCCTTATCAATTCAGAACAAATTTTAGCCATAATTTCTTTCACACTTGCTTCTTTCTCATTTCTCCACTACTGTCTAATATCCCAAATAAAAATAAGCACAAATAAGCACAATTCCCTATGTCTCTTAACCTCTCTTTGTTTTCCTGGTTAATTTATTTCAGGCTATTTTTCTGTCCATAAATAATATTTTCAAACATCTCTAACTTGTTATTGTATGTGTTTATAGTATCTTTTATTGCAATTGTTATACTATTTGATTCACTTAAAAATATGTCTACTTACATCAAGCAGTGCATTTGTTCTGAATTTTTTGAATCAACCATTTATTTTTTCACAAATTTAAAGCATATTCATTAGAATTCTCCAGGGAAACAGAAAGAAGAGGGGATTGATAGGTGGATTGATAGATATATTGATTGACCAATAGAGAAGAGGAGATTTATTATGAGAATTGGCTCCTTTAGTTATGGAGGCTGAGAAATATCTTCATACGTTGTCTGCAAGCTGGAAAACCAGGGAAGCTGGTAGCATGGTTCAAGTCTGAAGCTCTCAGAATCAGGGAAGCTGATGATATAACTCGTAATCTGAGGCTGAAAACTGAGAATGTGGAGGGCTGCTGAGCACAAAGGCCAGAGATCCTGGGGATTTTCTGTCCAAGAGCAGAAGACGGATATCTCAGCCCCAGGAGAAAGAAAGTGTATTCACCTTTCCTCTGCCTTTGGGTTCTACGCAGTATCTGAGCCATCAGTCAATTGGATTGTGCTCACACACATTGGATTTGGGTAAATCATTCTTACTCATTCCACTGATTCAAATGCCAGTCTTTCTGGAAACATTCTCACAGACATACCTGGAAACAATGCTTTACCAATTATCTGGGTATCACTTAATATAGTCAAGTTGACAACTCAAATTATCCATCACATTTGGGTTTTGTAGAAATTGTATTCTCTATTGATTGACTTCAATCCCAATTGAAGTCATTGGGTATATAATTTGCTTTTTGTTCAGAGTGGAGTAAGTCTGCTTTTCTTAATAGTAGCTTACTTCTTCATACATTGTAGTTGTATAATTATCACTTGGGACAAATGTTTGGGGGTGTTTTTCATTGGTATTAGTTGTCAGTCTCATTTTGACAATATCCAGGAATTGCTATCAGCTAGGGACAACTTTAATTTCTTATCTGGGGGTTTTCTGAGCAATGTAACATTGTTTTGTTGCAGAGGTTAGTAATATAAGTTCTTAGGAAGGCAGTCCTGTGGCCGAGAATTTTCAGGATAGACATTTATTTTTTTCTTATCTAGAGTCATGTCCATTTCTATTTGGTCAGATTAGTCTAGATTTTATTATAGTAACAAACCCTGGATGCTCATTGATTTATTACAACAAATGTTAATTTATTGTTCATGCCATGTCCCCTGTGAATGAAGGCGGGGGCTATTCTTCCCTTGATGACTTAGGTATCCAAGTTCCTTTTATCTTGTGGTGGATCATCTCAATACATGGCTTCCAAATTTGTATGTCAGGGAAGATATTTAGACTATAATATTCCCAATATAGAAATTATGTAGATGTCTTTAGTGTAATTGATTTGTGATCTGTTAATGGTGTTTGAAATTCAAGAAAAACATAGCTTTCTATATTTGCCAGCCATAGGAGCTATTATTTTTTAAAAAGATTTACTATACACTACTGTGAATTTATGTATATGTGTGTGTGTTTTGGGTTAAAACATATGTATTAAAATAGGGGTGGGTGACTATGTATCTATATTTATTTTTCTGTGTATATGCTATATATAGATTTGTGTTTGTGTATATATGTGTAAAAAACAATATACAAAAGATACCATTCTCTAACATAGCAACATGGAGGAATAAAAATTCTCTAAGAGTAGAATTGGTATACTACTAGTTGTTTGACTTATTTCCTAATTATTATTTTGAAAGTATTATATTTTAATAGATTTAGAGGGTACAAATGTCTTTTTATTACATGGGTGAATTATATAGTGGTGAAGTCTAGGCTTTTAGTATACCCAGTAGGTAATTTTTTATCTCTCACTCCCTCCTATCCTCCCTTTTCCGGGTATCCAATGTCCATTAGGTCACTCTGTGTGACCATATGTACCTACCCCTGCTTAGCTCCCATTAGTAAATGAGAAGATGTAGTGTTTGGTTTTTTGTTTCTTGGTTACTTCACTTAGTATAATAATGGTCTCCATAGTTCTATACCATTTGCTGCAAAAATCTTATTTTATTCTCTTTAATGGCTGAGTAGTATTCTGGTGTGTGTGTGTGTGTATCTATGTTACATTTTTTAATCCACTCATCAGTTGATGGGCACTTAAGTTTGTTCCACATCTTTGCTATTGTGAATTGTGTTTAAACATAAGAGTGCAGGTGGGTTTTTTAAAGTATAAACTGATTTCTTTTCCTTTGGGTAGATTCTCTGTAGTGGCATTGTTAGATCAAATGGTAGATTTGCTTTTAGTTATTTGAGAAATCTCCATACTGTTTTTACTGCATTTGTGCCAACAATTATCACTTTTTGACTTTTTAAACTTAACTTTTGTTAAATCATAAATGTATACATTTATGGGGTACAATATGATGATTTGATAAACAATCTGGAATGCTTAAATCAAACTAATTAACATAACATTTATCTCACTTATTTTTGTGGTATGACATTTATAATATACTCTTAGTTGTTTTGAAATGTACTCTTGCATTGTGTACATTAGGTGAGGTCCCGCCAAATACCCTCCCTCCACAGACCCTCCTCCTCCTCTCCCCTCTTTCTCTTCTCCCCTCTTTTTTTCTGGACCATCTTTGTATTTTATCATTCATCTGAATGTGTGTTTATATATTCATATCA